>JAVQJG010234782.1:0-14892 GCA_036024015.1 Craterocephalus amniculus | reverse complement strand
ACAGAGCAAAAAGCATTTCCAAATAAAGCCTATAATCTGAGGTAAGTTTAATGCAGGCAGGGCTGATTAGCAGCTCACACTTTATTGTGTTGCTGTGTGCTGCTTGTCACTGTAGATAGTCTTTGCATTGAACTGTGTCTGTGTTTGTTTCAGTGTTCCTGGTCACTGAGCCTCCTCTTGTCAGCCCATGAGCTCTGAGCTCTCATGTCGGTATTTTAGAGGCTAAGTAAGTCCGCTTATTTTATATGTGGGTGATGTTTTAATCTGTCTAAACGTGGACAGAGAGATCCCGAACTGCAGGAGAGAACCTCCACCACTACGAAGGTGCTAACGCTGACAGTCAGCAGACTCCACTGTAGCAATGATTAGCCTGATTACCTGTGCTAACCGCTGGCAGGTATTGGTTTTATTTATTTTTTGAGTATTTTATTTACTTGATAAAAACATATGGAGCTGTTTGTTCATTTATTTATTTATTTTTATGTATCATTTATTTATTTATTTATTTGTCTAAATATTTAGTTATGATGCTGAGCTGTGGGCTCCCTGCAGTTGTTGATGAATGACAAATAAAAATGCTGAACAGCATTTAAACAAAATTAAGTTTTGGACTGTTTGTAACTCAAAAGTTTAAGATTCTTGTCAAGAGTTTATATATAACTTAAAATTAATATTAGTCCTAAATGTCGGTTATTGGCCAACATGACTCTTAAGAATTGGTATCAGCCCTGAAAACAACATATTGGTCGAACTCTAGTTTCTATGAACACAGTTGTTCTATATTGGACTAATGTGGGTCATGGAAAGGATTTGTTTTAACTGGATTATAATTGGACTATGAGGAATTGGATTGAATTGTACTGCATTTGTAAAAGTTGTGAATTAGCTGTGTGTAAATAACGCTGCGTTGAATAAATACAGTTTCCATGTGTATGCAAACAGCCACATGAGCTCATTTTATGAAGGAAAACATTAGGGTATTATGGTTGAAGATTATTTCTCAGATGGTGTCACAACATGACTCAACGATCATTTTTATTTTAATACGGCACCTTTAAGGTACAAATGTCAAACAGTGTGTAGCTTTAATGGATGCAATTAAAATCCACATAAAAAATTGAACAATTTCTCTTTCTCTCTCACACACACACACACACACACACTTAGGGAACTGTGAGAAAGCAACGCTGGCTTCTCTTTTAACACAGTAGGAGAATTCGATATTCTACCTCTCACTGTCTTTCACTTACTTTCTCATCATCCTTCATCACCTCACACACAGGCATCCATTTTTTCTAGGCAGGCAGCTAGCGGGCTGCCCTTTGCAGACCGCAGCACAGCATGTGAGGAACCCTGCTGGGTCGACCTCTGTTGATCAATCAACTTGCAGAATGAAGGGAGAGATGAAAGAGGCAGAGGAGGAGAGGATGACAGAGTGAAGGCTAAGGAGGAGAAAATAGGTGCATGTGAAGGGAACTTCCTCGTATGGAATTTGAGGGCCAACATTAATATCTCATGCTGAGTGAAAAACAAAGGTATTGACCGCGGTGTCCTCTCAGTGTGAAGAAGCTCCATGCTGATGTCTCAGCTCCTTATCTTTCACAATCCTCCACACATCCACTTGGCCTGCATGCATTAACAAGTCCAAACATTTCCATGGTTCTAGAGTGAGATTACAGTAATTACCATTAGTATTAAAAACAATAAAAATATAAATTGTGTAGTTATTAGAACCATCTTTTCTGTTAACAAGTTATCAATCTGTCCACTGACACTATTTCCTGTGTCCCAGATCCTTTGTCTCATTGGCTGATGGGGATTTGTGTATTCCAGCTGAGTGGGTAATCCACACACGACCAGATACACCTGGAAATATTCTAACAAGATGGAATTAAATGTCATGCAGGCGGCCTGCAGCCAGTGCTGCCTACATACAGCTGGAAATCTGGCAAAAAGTCATGTGGCTTCAAGTTTAAAGCTGGGAAACTGTAACTGGGAAACATGGGGAACAAGTTGGCCTGGAATTTGAAACTACGTTGATTTCTTTCTTTTAGTTGATGTGAGCATAAGCCAGATTTTATTTATTTATTTATATATATATATATATATATATATATAATTGAATGGAATGAGTGTGGTGTTGAATCCTTAAATAAACAGAGTAAAATTTGTCTTGTCATTTTTCTTTTTGCTGGTTTATTGACAGTCTGCACACTAACACATGCAGACTGGCAGAATTCATTCATTCAACACACTTTAGAACATTTGTATATAAATTTGAAAGTCAGGTGGAGTTGTGGTAGTCTTACTGGTGACGATGGATGGATTTGGTGGGTGAACACACATGTGGGAGCATAAGATGGAGGGTGTTTTTTCAAGATGGCAGAGTTTTAATAATTCAGCTCACCACAGGAGGCCTCTCTTTGATGTTTTACTTTGAAGAATGAGCTCATTCATTTCTTTTCCTCCGCGTAGAGCCCTACACATTCTTTCCTTTTTACTTCATTGTCTCTCCTCTCGTCCTCCATTCTTTCTGTCTTCCTAAATTTCTGTTTGCACCATTTTTATATCAAGTAAATACTTTTAATTCTTTTGTCTTTTCTCCATACATGATACTATTACAGTTCACACACGCGCATTATGAGTTATGCTTGTGTTATACTCCATATAATAGAGACTGTGCAGATATATCACACCGTGTTGCATGCTGGGGTGAGAGCACCATCTGATTACCTTTATTTAAAGCTTATTGTCTATGGTTCTGTTTCGTAAATCTATAAACGGTTAAATCCTATAGGGAAGGGAAGAGATTGAGAAAGAAGTGGATCTCATTGAAGCATAAAGCTCAATAATACATATGCAAAAATTTGGATTAATTGCCCCATGATGAAAAATCAAGTTGTTTTGTAACTGAACAAAGCAGAGCACATAAGGCTGAGAGCTGTTGGACATTAAACTGAGCTGCCTTTAGACTAGGATACCAGTCTCTTTCCAACCAGCAGCCACCAGTATGCAGAAAAGAAATGCTTATGTTAGTTTTTATAATGTAAAGCACTCTGTGTTGCCCTTGGCATGAAAAGCAATTTATAAATAAAGTTTGATTTGATATGATGATGGAAGTATTACCTGTAGGAAGTTAAAACTATTAGTTTCAGACTTCAGGGTCCAACACAAGCTGAAATTATTTCTGATTATTCTGTATATTATTTTTAAATGTCAGACCATAGTAGCTCATACCCCCCCCCCCCATGTACTAACCACAGATTGTCAACCAGAGAAAGAGGGAGAGAGAGATCTGTCCACGTGTTCTCCACAGTATTGTGGATGTTTCTCTCCTCCAGCATCCCCCTTCATTAAAAATTTGCTGCAGTTTATCCAGTTTCCTCAGCTCATTGAACAACTCAGGTGCATCCTTAAGAACCAAAGAATGCAGATTTTTGAAAAATCCAGTCAGTCCCACATAGTGTGTGGCTTATTTGTTGTTTTAGAAAATATCTATTGGACTAATGTCTCAAAGTAATTTGGATCCTTGCATTTGTCTTCAATAAACTTAATATCCGTAGCAGTGTGTTTACTGGTCAGACTAACACCTTTCAGACACTACATCTGATTCAGAACAAGGCTGCTTAAATCCTCACCACCACTGGACCATACTACACCAGTCGTTCTGAGTTCTCTACACTGGTGCTGTTGGGTTGTAAACCATTATGAGGCATATTTACGAGGTGTGCAGATTGCTGCGCTGTTTCAATCTTAGCAGCACTGTTCTGCTCCAGTTATGTTTCCGTTCTCTGCGTGTGATCAACTAAAATTGCAGCTGTTATCATTTGTGTAAGCAAACAGCAGTATTTAAATTTGGATTTAGAGGCGCTGTTTTCTCTGTCATGGAAGGATCCGGAGAGCAAGGAAACCGAAAACACAAAATGAATTTCTGTCCTATTGAGGTTAAAATATTATTAGAGAAGACAAATAAAAATATTCCTGTAGAATTGCTGCAATATGGGAGAATATCTGCGAAAAGTAAATGGAGTTTCAAAAACCGTAAGAACAGCAGATGGAGTTAAGAGGAGGACGAATGACAGAGAACCAAAGAAGTAAATCCTTTTAATAAAAAAACGGCAAATAAGCCTGGCGGGGGCTGTCCGAAGATTCATCTGACCACTACTTTGGATCAGGTCCAGCTCACTTCCTGTATGGAGCAGATAACTGGTGTGTCGGGGGTCTGCAGTGTCATGTGTGGCACATCGCTGAGGCCATACACTCGGGCCATTGCTGCGCACACTCGGCAGCTGGTCAGTGTGTCTGGGCAGACGGAGGCCACATATACACACTGCAAGAGGAGTTGACGAAGAGGTTCAAGTGGTAGTGAGGGATGTCCATGCCAGCGGCTCCAGATTGCAGCAGCAGGTCCTGCAGGGGACGGAGTGGGTGCGCACTGTGTGCAAACTTCATAAAAATGGTCTCATGCTCCATCCCATGATGCTTTTCTGTGTTGGGGCAACAAACGACAATCTGAGCGACCTTCTATAGGGTCTAAAAAAATGCCCATAGGAGGCTAAAGTGGCTAAAAAAGTGCCCCCCTTCACTTCACCTTTGTGTTGGATGAATTTAATGAAACTGATGGGCTGAATTTGTATCTTTAGTTCTGTCTTGTTTTTTCATGTATTATGATATATTTCCTCTACTTTATTCTGTTAATTTTCCTTCCTTTGTTCAATCATTAGAGGTCTGGAAGTGTCGGGCTTCTTACTGTCATCTTTCTGTTCATCTCCACCAGGTATACTGTACAAGGGCAGCGGAGAGAACGTCTTTGTTTCCCTGCAGCCTCCTGTCATCAGCAGCATCATGGGTGAGTTGGAAATCTGTCGGTGTGACCCCATTAAAAACTAAACTTATCCTCAGCATGTATACAGGTGCCACCCATTCTTTTTAAAATATTTATCTATAAAAAGGATTTCAGACTTTTTGGATCAAATTCATGTGAGTGAGAAACTTTTTCTTTCAGGCCTTCATTGTGAATCTCTTGTAAAAGAACACCTGACACTACAGGCAGAAAATCTGAGCAGATCCACCATTTACAGTAGCTGCAGAGGGAGGAAGTAAGAGGAGGAAGAGCTGCTGTTGCAGAGCTTCAGGGCCAATCCCAAACCAGCCCTACACACTACCCTTTCACTATCGCGTGTGACTACAAATGAGGGAGAGGGCATGAGAAAGATGGACTGGAATGAGGCACCCTCTTCCCTCCACCGGAAAAGGAAAGCATGACAAAGACACCTGAGTAGGATTGTGCATTGGTTGCGAGGCACACCACCCACCTCACTATTCCTCCCTTTGTCCCCGAAACATCATAAGTCCAGCAACCATTACAATGACAGGGGCTACATAAGAGTTCTGAAACCATCAGACATAGTTCATAGTGACGACTCTACACATCTTTCTACTCCAGTACTCCCATTACCATTTGATATTTCCATTACAAGTTATGAAGAATGCTGATAATTGTGTTTACATGACATCAAACGTCAGCATAAAGAAAGGTCTGCTATTATTTTCTGTCAATGTGGCTAACACGCAGGACACATGTGGAATGTGCGTCTGAAGATTGTTTCCTCGGTTTAGCCATTGCAGCGGCTGCGAAGTCTACATCCATGCAGACTCGCCATCTGAGGGCGGAACAGTCCGCGTTCCCTCCACACTACGTGGTTTTGGAAAGCCCTTAATATGACAAAGCCTCCGTAAGATCACGCAAACCGAGATTTAGTGAGGAGGGGGTGGTTTGGGATTGGGCCTTTGTCAGTAAATGCTCAGATGACTCTACCCCAGACGCCTGATTTGTGCAGCATAGGGCCCGGACCCCTCTGATTGGCTGTTGTGAAGATTTCTTCACCTAAAATGCATCTGCTGTCAAAAAAGGGGAAAAGTGTCCTGATCCAGTGTCACTCGAGATGCCAGATTATCTGCACAGGGGAACAAACTGAATTTGTCATGTTACAGCTTGATATGGATCCTGTCTTTGTAGAGATCTGAACTTTAAGAATATTTAGAGCAGGGTCCAGCTCCATCCATCCGTTTAACTTGGGTCAGGTCTGATGCAGCAGGAAGCAGTGAAAACCTGCAGGACAGCGGCACCTGAGGACCGACTGGACACCACTTATTTAGAGCAACTCGACTCTATAGCACGGGTTTCATCACGATATTTATTAAGTTAAGCTTTTTTCTGTCCCAAGTGTTTTGTGTCCCAGCATTTCAGTCATTTATATGAGATAAGATTGACTTTATTTATCCCCGTGGGGAAATTGGATTGTAGTAGCAGCATCAGCATCAGGAAATAAAAAGGGAAAATTGGTCTGTGATGAACTTTGAGAAAGCAAGGTGAATTCACAGCTGAGTGTAGGCGTCACATGAGTTTCACTGTCATGCTGGGTTGGTTACCTGTTCCCATGATTCAGTTGGTTTTAAGACAAGAAAAAGTTATACTTTGTTTATAAAGCTTCTTTGTATGTGTCATTAGTGACTAATAAGATGTAAATGAGTTTGGATTTCATTCCCCCTCCTGTCACTCACCTGACAAGCTGAGTTCATCAGGTTAACGATCTGTCCAGTGAAAAGATTCCAGAGAAGCGAGAGTCCGATAAAGGCTTACAACATAACCTCTCTGTCAGAGAATAATGCTAAAATAATAATCTAAGATAATCTCTCTGACTTGGGTGACTCACTGTGACCTGAAGACATCTGGGGTGGGGGACCAAGATGGACTGATGTGTTGGATGTTTGTCAGCCTGACTGGGCTGACAAATATCTCAGCACCCTCACATTAAAAAAAGCAAATGTGAGCAGAAGAAAGGTTAATAAGAGCCTGGCTGTGGAGTGAAAGATAGCTGGGATGACAAGCCTGAAGCCATGGGGTTAGTCCATGTGTAATGTGGGCTTAATACGGGTACAATGTCCTAAAATCATTCCACCAGACCAACAAAATCCAGCTTTACATCAGATAGCAACAGTTTGATCAGTAACAATCCGTTTCATCCCTGTTCTCCAGGAAACGGCCGTCGGCGCAGCATCTCCTGTCCCAGCTGCAACGGACAGGCGGAGGGCAACAAGCTGCTGGCGCCGCTGGCTCTGGCCTGTGGAGCAGATGGCAGCATCTTTGTTGGAGACTTCAACTACATCAGGAGAATCTTCCCTTCTGGGAACGTGACCAGTGTCATGGAGCTACGGTGAGGGGAGAGCACGGGCCTCTAAAAGAAATGCAGTTTCAGACTCAGCTTCTCTAAACAGCTTTACTCTGGACTAAACCTGTGGCTCTGAAGAAGACATTTTAAAGATGAGAGATGGAAGACAATTAAATGAGCCTGTTTTAGTTGAAAGAATGATGGACAGGCTTCCTGTTAATTAACTTTGTGAACGTTAATTCCTCAAAGATCCTTTTGATGCACTTTTAACTGTCTCTTTTCTCATTTCTCTCCTCTGTTGACTCTCAGCTGTCTACTAAATCCTGTTTTCTCTGTTTTCTTGCCTTTGCTTGCACTGTACTAAAGAAACAAAGATTTCAGGCATAGGTAAGAGAGGCTAATCCTTTTAAAGTTCTCATTTATTATGCCGTCCATCTGTTTATATTTCTGCCCTAAATGAACATGTTTGTGTTATTAAAGTCAACTAAAGATGGAATTCTGCACTGGGATGTTGCAGGACTTTTCAGCCGAGTCAGAGAAGCAGTTCATTGTTGTTACCATCAAAAAGCCACATCAAAATGTGGCTTTTTGCTGTTTCTTTTTGTCTCCCCCGTCATTCTCTCCCATCTTATCATGGCAAGTTTTCACAGAAAGCCCGCTGTCAGCTCAAACGAGCAGCATCAGCTCCTGGCAACGACACCAACACAAGGGAAGGACATGGTGACTGGCCCCTTGGATTAAAAAAAGAGAAGTGCATCTAAAACAATGGCAGTCTGCAGTTTATGTGTTGAAACAGCAGAAACAGACATTTACAAACAACAAAAAAGAGATTTCTGTATTGGTGCTCAGTGGTAACATGTAATATAACACTGACATGGCAGATTTAAAGCAGGTGAAAACAAATGTAATGCTTGAAGCTGCTCAGTGCTGCTCTGTGAATGGATCAGTGCACTGGTGCTCGTGTCCACATGGTCTGGTTAGAACGGGTCAGGGTCTTTTCTCTGTCCAGCCAGCGCTCATGCTGGAGGATGAGACACCAGCTCAGCGATCTGCTTCCTGTTTGTTTTGCATCAGCTGTCACTTCTGTAAACATGAGCCAATGATGGATTCATACTGACCTCAGCTTCCGTTAGCATGGTGGAGTGTTGCGTTAAAGTCTGCTGGTATTTACAGCTCTCACTGGAAGTCCTGTTAGTATGTTGTTTCATCATGACCAGTTATATCCTGGTTACCATGCAGTGCTGCAGAAGCTTCCACAAACAGCAGCCGGCATATGGTATGGCTGAGCCTTTCCTGACTGAGCAGAACAGTCCTTACTGTCTCCCTATACTAAGAAAAGAAGCTCCAATGTTTCCTTTAAAGACACACTAAGAACTGTTGCAGATGTTCTCAGTGACACATGGACTGCTGATTCAGCATCAATCTTGTGTCCTACCTGTTCTCTGAGCTCTCTCCGTCTTACACTGACTCATCTTACCTCTTGCTCTCTCTTTTCTTTTCTCTCTTCCTCTTCCTCTCTGTCCTCTGATGTTTCTTTGCTAAATCAGCCATGTTACACATTTAAAACAGACTGTGTGTTTATGTTTGCTTACTAGTGTGTGACTGTCCTTTATCCATCCACTCTCCTCCACTTGTGTGGAGTCGGGTCGACCCAGACCTCCCTCTGCCCACCTACTTCCTCAAGGTCTCCCAGGGGAATCCTGGGACGTCTTCCGTACGCTCTCATCCTGGTGGGACATGCCTGGAAAAGCTCACCAGAGGTGTCCAGGAGGTATCCTGAACAAATGCCTGAGCCTCTTTATCTGGCTCCTCTGGATGTGGAGGAGTTGCAGTATGTAAGGGAGGGTCCAGTAAGCCTGAGGAGGAAACTCATCGGTGCGGTCACCAGCCAGAGCTTTTCCTTTCAGCTCAGCTCTTTCTTCACCACGACGGACAGACACAGAGTTCAGGTCGCTGCGCTGATCCTCCGGTCCATCTACTTCCATCTAGCCTTCACTCTTGATCAAAATTCTCCGCTTGGCTTAGGATCTCATTCCTGGCCTCGAGAGGACCGTCCATCTCTTCTCTGGGTGGGGGCCATGTGTTGAATGTGAAGATAATGATTTTCATCATCCAAACTGCTTCACACTCGTCTGCCTATCGCTCTGCTGAGAGCTGGAGAGTAGACTGATGGGGCGAAGTCCCATGGCCCTACAATCCCTGAAGAGGGTGGTCCACTCTTCCACAAGGAAAACCCCACTGCCTTCATCAGTTTTTTATTCATTCACAAGAAAAACTGAAATTCTTCAGTGGGGAAAATGACTTCCTGTGTTGCAGGTTTTCAGGGACGGTGGGGTTTCTCCTCACCAACTCTGCATTTTTTCTTTCAACATCCCTTTCTCTTCCTCCTGCTGTCCTTCTTTCTGTGTATTTGCCATGTCACATCCTTTAACACACCCTGACATGTTTAGATAATGAAGTCAGCTTCCTCCTCAGGCTGTGTGTCTCAGATTCAGGCCTTAAACAGGTTTTATTATCAGCATCAGCTTTCCAGAAAGATAAAGCAGAAGAGCTGCTGAATGTTTCCTGTCTGAGGAAAGAACCTGATAAAATGTCAGCATGTCTGCAGGTAACAGGATTTCCTCTGCAGGCTGGTTTTACAGTGAAATAAGTTCATTATTAGTGGGATTTTTCTGCGTGAAAACACAGCCTGTTTCTGACACACGAGTGTGTTTATATTTGGCTGCCTTTGCTAACACCCTGAGATGGTCTGCTGGTTGTGGCCAACCGCTGAGCCTGGAGGCCAGAGGCCAGCAAACGTCTTCGTACCCATCCTGATATCTTTGCCGTGTGATGAATGTTATGTGACAGCGTGGCAGACATCATGAGGATCGTGTCACAAATAAGTGACCGACCTACTTTAATATTAATCTCCTCCAGAGATCCGCATCTGAACTGAAGTCTCAAAGTAGGAGTGGAAGCCGTGCTGTGCTGTCTTCCTCTCCTCCACACCCTCATCATGTTTATCTGCACCTTCACTGTTTTTACTGGCATTTGTGTTCGGTGAATATAAAACAGGCTATGTAATAACAGACTGATGTCTAATTTGTTTTTTCTGTATTGCCATAGCAACAACCCAGCTCATCGTTACTATCTGGCCACTGATCCAGTAACAGGGCAATTGTATGTGTCTGACACCAATTCACGGAGAATCTACCGACCCAAGGTGCTCAGCGGTGCCCGTGACCTCATCAGTAAGCACACACACGCACACACATACACACATTTCTCACTCCTCCCACATTAAACGACCTTTGGCAGAATAAATCTGCTGTTTACTAACCCATCTTCACATTTCCTCGTGTATGTTCAGGTAATGGAGAGGTGGTTGCTGGTACAGGGGAGCAGTGTCCTCCATTTGATGAGGCCAGATGTGGAGATGGAAGAAAAGCCACCGAGGCCCAGCTGCTTGGGCCAAAAGGTCAGACAAAGAACATCTAGAAGCTTCTACTCATGTCTGAAGGTCTCATATCATCAGAGAGCAGAACTTTGAACACAGTTCTTCACAGGTAGACTGGCTGATAGACCTGGATGCTCATCGTAGGTCCTCCTGGTGGTCTCCTTTTGGTACAGATCAGGAGTATCATCATCCTTCCTTCACCAGTTTTGCTTCAAACCTGCACTGACAGTCCACAGAATTAAAACTGACAGGAATTTCTGTTTATTCACATGACCTGTTTAGTCGCAGGCCCACCGGCTTCCAGTGGTGGTCAAACAAATCAGATTAGTGATGTTCAGGAAGATGTGAGAAGTTATTAAACAGTTGAGATGGGAGTTCATTTCCTGGTACCAGAATATTGAAGATGTTTCTAGGCTGTCCAGAAAGATTTCATCCCTCAGTCACTTCAGCTCCTGATACCTGGAACTATCCGCTGCTTCAGACCAGCTTCAACCAGCTGTTTCACTGTATCATGGTCTTGATCAGTGGTTTTAAAATCTGGTGTCGTCACCCCAGTTGTCACAAGATACTTTCAGGTGTCAGCAGATAATTCTGAAAAGCCTGCACATATCAGATGAAGCTGTGATTTTTATCACGACTGTCAAAATGAAACCACTGACTCAGAGTTAAATCTGTGAAATGACCTCATGAGGAACCCTGAAGGAGCCGCCGACACTTTCAGGATATGATCCATGATAAGAAGAAGTAGAAAACAAGGCAGACATGACTGCAGTTCGGTCTACCATCAGCTGGTTGATCTGTTACACAGAACTATGGAAAGAATTCAACACCATGTGAATACGAGCTGTGATCTTGAATCACACTGAAATATATGTATTAGAAAGGATTTAGAATGCAAACATGTTTTTTTTTCTCTTTTTTTCCGGGAACAAACATCCTTGGAGATGGGTTGAATCCCTCACAGCTGGGATTGTTTAATTTGGCTGCTGCGCACCTGTTACCTACTCAGCTGTTAACTGCTGTCAACACACACACAGCTCAAGCTCAGAAACTCAACAGCAGCCGTCAGTGTGAGAAACAGACAGACTTTGGGGGCGGTAGACGGTATTGTTTACCCAGGGCCCACTGCAGAGTGGGGGCCCTTAGAAATCCTGACATGAAAACTTTTTTGGTTCCATTTTTACATTTCTAACTATTTTATGTCATGATCAAAGTCCATTTACCCAAATAAAGGGACTGAGAGATGAAATTGTGCACCAACAATCAGGATTAATGTTCAGGATCATATGTTATATCTTTATCTTATACGATATTAACAGTGTGCATGAGAAGCGTTGATCAGCATCAGATGGTTTGTGCACAAGGCTCAGAATAAACATCATGTCATGGAAGAAAGTCTTGAAGGTTGGCTCCTGTCTGTCACCAGGAAGCGTTCACACAGACACATCCCAGCGGGAGGTTAACCGGGATGAACTGGACTAGCTGCTTGTTTGGAATCTAACTTCATTCTTCAAATCATTGCAGCTTGTTAAAGTATTTAATTTTTATTTCATTTCAGCAGGAGAGTCTCACACACTGCATTTTTCTTATCTGGGTAAAAGCTTTGATTCCACATCTGCACAGCAATCTCAGACGGAGGGCTTTTCCACACCTCCGATCATGATGATGAATACTGCTGAGTAATACTTTACCTGTATGACTGAATAATGTTGGCCACAGATCAACAGAGATTACATAACATTACACTATCATTCAGCTGACGCTTTTATCCAAAGCAACTTAGATTGAGTTTTACCGCCCTAGCACCTGGAGCGCCATGCTGAAATCTGATCTTTGCTCCATCTGCTGCCTGCACAGAAACCTCACACTCATCATTCACTGTTTCATCATTCAGAGTTCATTTATTACATTTAGACTTGTATTTAGCTGTGTATGAGCATGAACCCGTAGGACTCTGGTTGGTCTCCAGCACCCTCTGCATACCTGCTGATGTTGTCCTTCTGCTTCAAACCTGGACAACTTACTCAAGTTTGAACACAGGAAATTATTTTGACCATGTTTATGTGACTAAACGTATTGAGTTGCTGCCACGTGATTGGCTGATTTGACATTCAGCGATAGCAGGAAGTTGATCGCTGAGTGTAAGCATTGTCCTCTCGGTTTGCTGCTTTTTGAGGTGCTTCTGTATGTCTTTCTTCCACAGGGATCGCTGTTGATAAGAATGGACTGATCTACTTTGTGGATGGTACCATGATCAGGAAGGTTGATCGTAATGGAATCATCTCCACGGTGCTGGGGAGCAATGACCTGACCTCGGCGCGACCTTTAACCTGTGATACCAGCATGCACATAAGACAGGTAACACTGAGCGGTTGGTCCAGACTCAGTGTGGGCACTCAGCTGTTTTCTATGCTATGAAGAAAAGGTTTAACCCACTGCATGCTGCTGCAATGGATGGATCCAGATCAGTTAAACATACAGAGCAGGAGTACCACAACACAGCAAGACTGAACCCTCCTGATCATCCACTCATTGATATGTTTGCAACATGACGTTCACCTGTCAGCAAGGTCCATACAGTCCAGTTCAGTTAAACATTTTACCCCAAAATTTCTTTCTTCAATATATTCTCATTCGTTTCTCTGGGAACATAAAACTACACAAAAACAAACCGAAAATTACAGATCTGGTCTGCCAGGTTTCACATGTTTCCCTGCTTACACTCAGCTGGCTCGGATAATCAGGTCATTAACGGGATCATGCAGGACCTAAGGACAGGCTTTTGAGGAGACCCTAACCCTCCAGGACCGGATTTGGACAACACTGCTTTAAGCAAATTAGTGAAGGGAAAAAGAAGGCAGTGATCAATGAGGAATCCCCATATTGGCTAAGACATTTGCTCCACTAGGATGTGGGATTAAAACATTCGCTGCAACATTGGATTTAACTTCTTATGTTTCGGCCTGAAGCAGAGCGGAGAGCAGCTCATCAGCTCTGTTGGAGAAAAACATAAAAAAGTTCAAGGATCGTGACCCAGGTAGAATACCACTGGCCGACTCCAGGTGTTTATTTAACAACAGAAAGAAGCAAACCCAGCAGGCTTCCAGAAGTGTCAGCTGAGCCTGACTCCTATCCTCAGATAAATATCTTTAATGACCAAACCTGGATCTAGAACAGCTTTACTATCAGCCAACGTTCACCTAATGATGTTCAGCAGTTCGTAAATGAATCTGGTTATGTTTATATACTGAGGAAAACCTATTACAGATATGAGAGTTCCTTTCTGTTGTTATATACTACATGTTTTATCCTTTTACTCGTAATTATACCCCGATAGACACATCGGGAGGCAACGTGGGGTTCAGTGCCTTGACCAAGGGCATTTCGGCATGTAGTCAGGGGAAGTCTGGACTCTGCAAATTTCCATCTTATTGCTTAACCAGCACTAACCAGGACTAACCACTTACCCTTTATCTTCATGTAGCCTGAATGATTCCAAAACAAGAAGCAGGAAGATAAACAGAACTAGCAGCCTGTGGATCGAAGGAGCACCAGTGAAACTAAATCCCCACGCCCTACGTACAGCATATGCAGCCAGTCCTGTGTCCTCATGCAGAAAGAGGAAAATCCTTTTCTGGGTTGTTTTGTTGTTTCTTTTTTCTGTGTGTTGCTTAACATTAAATAGAAAAAAAGGAAAGTGAATCTATATGTCAGGACTCAGTGTAGACGTCCACTTGTTGTGACAGTGATGAGTCTGAGGAGGAAATCAGACAAAAAGGCCGATGCTGCATGATTTAGAGGTGTACTTCAATGGTACCAGGTGCAGACCTCCTGTCCAGAGGCTCATGTGAGTCCTCGTTAGAGCTTCCTGTTAATGCTGATCAGCTCTGATAGCAGATAACGTTTAAATAATGGGAACACACACCAGCAGCAACATGTCGGGCTCAACAGTTCAGACCTGAACCGGAGGAGCTCTGTGCATTAGTGGAGTAATCGTCCGTCTCTACATCCAGGTGCGTTTGGAGTGGCCCACGGACCTGGCTATCAACCCCATGGATAACTCCATCTATGTCCTGGACAACAACGTGGTGCTGCAGATCACTGAGAACAGACAGGTACTTCATTTACGCATCACCAAGGAGGGGCTGGGTGTCATGGTCCAGTCCCAGCTGTATCCATATGTGTGTGTGTGTGTGTGTGTGTGTGTGTGTGTGTGTGTGTGTGTGTGTGTGTTCTGTGTATGTTTTTGTGGGGTCGACACATCCACTGTCAGGTCACTGG
>JAVQJG010234773.1:0-17302 GCA_036024015.1 Craterocephalus amniculus | reverse complement strand
GGGCTGGCGTAGTGTAATTGAAGCTTCTGTCGAGATCACGCAGGGGGCGTTCTCCCATAGTGAGACACTCACTCATGCTAATCAGAGAACCATGGTTATGGTCATAACCTCCAGTTTTTGATGGAGGTGATGTAAGATGTAGCATTTCACTGTTTCTTATCAAGCGTGGCTCTTAAATTTTTCCGTTTGTGTGTAAAAAGATTACCATCTACTGCTCTGTTCATGCATTCCTCGCCATCTTCACTTTAAGTCAACTTGTCACGTCCGGTGAAGTGGAAATGCAGAAAAAGAGTTTCAATTACTTTTTGCGAAATACTTCTATATTGAAACGTCTGGAAAACCTCATGGGAGCATGAAAACTTTTTTACAAAATTTGAGAGGTTTTTCAGAATGTAAGCGTTTCCCAGAATCCTGGGGTTAATGGAAACGCAGCTACTGACAGCTGGGACAGCCAGTCACGTTAGCATGACCAAGAAGCAGCTATCACAAAGTTTATAGGCTGTAACTTATAATGCTGGACTTACAGCAGATAAAGAGAAATTAGCCAGGATCTCTCAGACATTTGTCCCACAGAAAATGACCGGGACAAGTCAGGACTTCCTGGACATGGGCAGGGACTTTACGTTCCTCGCCTTTTCTACACTCATGGTTCAAACTAAATGTGGAGTTTTTGGACTGAAACAGGGCAGCTTCTCCACTTCTTTCCATCCTGAGTCGCACCACGCTCCAGCATTGTAGACATGAGGCGTCAGCACAGTGAGGAAGCAGCTAGAGGAGGCATCTGCCTCACTGGTTTAACTTTGAACTGGACACAGCCTTTCTGGTTCAACATATTTGTAACGTGATTCGACAACAGATGACTGTTGCATCAAAAACGAAGCGATATTAAACGGGCCGGCCTGATAAATGACTTCCAGAGTGGACTTTTCTCCTTCCTGGTCTGTGGGACACATTCCCTCGGCACTTTGACAGCTTCCTCAAACTTGGGTTATTCTTCTGGACAGCTGGGTCGTTCTGTCGCTGCAGGCGGTGTGAGGAAGTAAACGTCGGTGCTTCGCTCTGCCCACAGCGCCTTAAAAGGCCATTGGTTGGATGGCAGGCTTGGTCATACATGCTGCCGGGTTTTTTGTGACGGCTGCTTTTCTTGATGTTTTGTCCTCACCGTCTCCTGTGGCCTTTCCTCCATGCCAGAGTCAGAACCCTCAGTGACTTCGCCTGAAGTCATGCTGCATCTTCTTCTGACACTTTATGTTGACAGTGGAAAGACCCAGGTGGAATTACACCCTCAACTTTTGGCACGGGCGCTTACCTTTGAGTTTATGTTGCACACCTGCTTTAATACTAGAGATATGCATGTTTTTTTGGGGTATTTTCTGTAATTTGACCAGAATTTGATCATTTTTCTCTGAGAACTGAGGCTGTGAATGAGCATCTCTCTGCTGAGCTTTCTTGCCAGAAACTGATTTGGGTTGTTGGTTTAAATCCAGCACAGATGCCTGGGTAACTACATGCTGCTATATTTCATCCAACTGACTGTTTAATAGTTGATCCATTGTCTTTGGATGCAGCTAATATACAGTGTTTAAAGAGAACTTTTTGAGGAGATGTAATAAAGGAGATTTTAGGATGAAAATGTAATGAAAGTTAATCCTTGATGCGGTTGATCTGGCACATGCGTCGGCATCTTGCAGCGTAGGGAAGGAGGTGTGTGAACATGTTGTGTGTGTGTGCTGCTCGCTCCTATAATAATGCCATCCCACATTTGATTGTGCTTCCTGCATGCTGACAGCCTCACAGCTCTGCTCCACCACTGACAAGACTAAAAATATTATCATCCACCAGTCAAGCGGGCCGACGTTTCTGGTGTCTGTCATTCAGACAGGCCATTTAGCTGCTTATGTAATTTGACATTGAGTCCTGTGCTGCAGCTTGAGCTCCCACACGGCTAGCCTGCGTTTCTGCGAATCACATATTCATTCCCCGTAATTGAAATGGATGCAGTAATTCTGCTGTGGCCTTCCCTCCGGTTGCTGTGTGTTCGCCGGAGGAGGAAGAGGAGGAGGAAGGTGTCACTTTTGGTTGTGTTGGAATGGTGTGAATCATTCAGCGATACGGGCAGAAATAGGGGCATCATCGCTCGCATCCCTGTTTTTTTTGCTGAAAAGCCTCGATTCTACAGCCGCGTTATTAATCAAGCGCTCTGGTCTGGGCTTTGATCCACGCCCCGAGGGTCTGCAGCAGCACTCAGCAGCACCGCCCAGCCTACTGTTTACAAAAAAAACCTCAACCAAAGGCCTTGCTGTCCTCGGTGGGCTACCTGCATAGAGGAAACAAGCGAACAGAAAGTTGCTGAAACATTTTTCATGCAGCATCATATTTTTTAGCACACATAAGCAAAGCGGGCCGCTGCCTTTCTCCGTAACCTTGACATAAACTGTTGACGCTTGGATATCTGGCAGCCGAAGCCAAGAGGTTAACACACTTTGGGAAATGTGTATTTGTGCGTGTTCATGCTTTCTGCCTACGATAACACGATTAGCCGAAGGCTTAGCTGTCGCTTTTCCTCCCCTCCCCTCTGTGACCTCAGAAAAAAAACAATAAAAACTTTAGCGTGGACTCTGTGTTGGGACGGTTGTTGGGGCTAAATGGGATCACCAGCGTGGCTGAGTGGTGAGATCTGGATCAAATTGTGGGATTAGGGATTAGATGTGTAGTCTGCATGCAGAACGCTTTGCATTGCTTCAGTCATTAAAGCAGCAAACTGAAGAGGGAGTTTTTTTTATGTCAGCCTTTAAGACTGACAGCAGCCAAAGTTACTGAGGCTGCGATTTTAGAGGGGAAACTGCTGAGTCATTGTGTCTTTCAGTATTCATTTAACTCCTCTTGTAAAGCTGGCAGGAGGTGATGTTCTCTGCCTTTCTTCCTCTCCACGCCTGCCTCTTTCTTTATGTAGGACAAGATTTTGGAGAAAGTTGTGGAAATTTAGCAGCTCAGTCAAGGTCGACTCCCTTCGTGTTAATTTTTTGGATGGAATATGTGCATTGGTTATTTTTTAGGCCAAATGTGGGTGTTATAATAATCTGGCTTCCTTTCCATAGAGAGAAAGGACTCACAGTTTCGTGCTCGTCTGAAATTCAACAAGAGCCGATGCATCTTCCTCTGTGTCGTCCCAGGGTCGGCATACGTCACGAAAGTTTTAAAGAATTCCTCATCATCTTAAAGATATCAGATGTTATTCCTGAGGGGTTAACTGGCTCATACCCAAACCAACTATTTATTTTCTATGTCATACATTTGTCTATAACACCTAATGCACCACTGCACATACATGTTGCAGAGCAGCTGTTATTGTAAATGTGTAGCTGTGAAAATGGACAGAAAATGACAAAAAAAAAGGGGATCTGTAACAGTCGTCTGGTTATCATTTGGTTTTAAAAGGTCCAACACGGACCAAACGGCCATTTGCTGCAAATGATTTTAAGCCAAATCTGTTCCCAAGAGGTTACAACTGCACCTCACCTGTACAAATGCTTTGGCCACCAGAGTCGGTGTTAGTGGGAAAGATTCTGCACCCAACCAGTCAGAAGTTTGGACTTGTCATGGCTGTCATCTTAAAATCTGAAATAATTTCATTGTTTGGTCGTTTGAGCTCTTTTCAGAGATCCTATACCATATGTCAATTCAATATTTTTCAATTCAATTTATTTAAATAGCACATAAAAAACAGCTTTTGCTGACTAAAGTGCTATCCAATACAATACTTTAAGAGAAAAACAGCACTCATTCACAATAGAAAATATTTGAAAATGGCATCAAAGTCTAAAAGCAATAGTCCCATTAACGGCTTCATCAGCCTGCTGTGGTGCTGACCTTCATTAAGTCAGACGTCACGTTTCCATTGATGCTCCTCACGGCTTCATGTCTGTGAAACTGATGGAAAGATTAACTCAGGATGAGATGGACGGTAACCTGTCAACCACAGCATTGATCCGATCATACCTAGATCAGAAAATGGCAGTGATGGATGAGAGCTGCTCCTCTACATGCCTGATCTCACTAAACCGCCGGGTTTAGTTTAGCGGTAACACAGGTGTTATCGTTGTCAGACCGAAGGAAAAGGTGATGTTTTCTCCGTCTGAGGACATCGTCTTCACTCCATCAGAGGAGAAGCTGCACCAAAACACACTGGCTTCAGTTTGCTCTCACCCGTTTGGCTCAGGAAACGTCGAAGAGACAGAAGTTTGAACAAGTTATGGGAACAACTTTTTTTTACATGATACTAGAATAATAAAAGCAGTTCAGCATTTTCTGCATTCACACCTAAATTTTCAGTTCAGTTCAGCTTTTATAGTTTTTCTATTAAAAGATAAAGTTCCATCCAATTATAATTCATTTAGATTTATTGTAATAAAAGAAATACATTATATGAGCAACGTTGATCCTGTTTGTAAAAAGTGTGTTCATATAAAGAAAACTAACTAGCTAAAAAAAGAAGTTTACGGAACAGTAGACAAGTTTCCGCCTGTAAAACTCAGTGCTTCAGACTCATTAAATGTGGAACTTTAACAAAGATTAAGCTGTTACACGCTGAGTCACATTACTTGTTTTAAATTTAAGTTAAATAAATGTATCTTTTTTTTTAACGTTAAATGTAACATTTGTTATCAGTGTGTCATTTTTATTATGTTAGGGAGCAACAGCATAGCAGCCCCAAGTATCGGCGGCAGAATACAGCGTCCCGTATCGGCAACGGCATCGGCCCAAAAAATGTCGTATTGGTTGATCCCTAGACTGGATATCAACAAACTGGTTGTTTAGAGGAAATTATTGGAGGAAACGAGAAACAGTAGGCAGTAAAAGTAACAGAGCAAGACAAAAGATGAGTCGTCATCATAGTGCAAAGACGAGACGGGATGCAAAACTGATGCTGATCCGGCCCTCATGTTCCCCCCGATGAAGCGTAGCGCCCCCTGTTGTTTCTAATTTTACCTACTGTTCCTTTTAAGGTCTTCGATTTGCTTCTGATTCTCTGTTTGGGGCTGTGTCAAACCCAGGAAATAAAGCCTGATCTCAGGAGAGGAACAATGAGACTCTGGGTTGTGCATCTGTAGCATCGCAGTCCTTTTTACAGTCACATAAAGCTACATGTCACACTGAGGTGAGGGGAAAAGCCCCACAGGCACGACGTGACCTCTTTACAAAAACCTGAGTATCATACCACCATGAAATCAGAGCTCATCTCCGGCCTTTTGCAGGGAATTAGAAAAGACAGAGACATCTGCACACAGAAAGTGAGCAGAAAAGAGGACGGAGGGTTGGGTAACCCAGCCACTACTCCCCCACGACAAGAACACATTGTTTTTACAGGTTTGCCTGACATAAGCCTGCAGAAAGCTTCAGGATTAAGGACACCACCGTCTGTGTCGCCCTCTGAAACCTGTACAGCTGTTGGGCGGACCTTATCGTAGGAGAGGATGTGTGCTTCACACCGCCGCTGTGACATCATTTACAGCCTCTTACTCGCCGGAGCTGCATGCTGCACAGCAGAGAGCTGGAAATAAAAGATGTGAAGGCACCAAAGAGTTCGGAGCGACCCGGAGCTGCAGGGCTCAGCCACGCTTCGTGTTCATACCGAGCATGATGTCATCCCAATGACATTTCCTTTTTTTCTCTTCTTGCTCTGAAAGAAAAAAAAAACCCTCCTGATTCATATCCAAATATTAAATAAACACAAACTAAACATGAGATTGCAATTTCATGCAAGTGGAACACAGAAAGCTTGACAACGATTAACTATACGGAGGGAAGTTTGGGAGTGAAAGCATATGCGGGAATGATGATGAGATTTAAGTGAAACCAACGGGAAAACAATAACATGAAGAAGAGATTTATGGCCGTGTTATGAGAGGACAATTGAATGTTGGGAGAGGAGGAAGAAGAAGAACAATGTTGTTAGTTAATGTCTTCTGGACCCATAGTCTCCCGTTTTTTACCGTTCAGCCCCTTCTCTGCACTGCAATCTATTCTTATTCTCCATCTCGGGGCAGAAATGTAATGATTCTTGTCTGCTGGGGACCCAAGCTCTTCTATTTTTCATCTCTCTGCCCATTTCATCCTCATTCTTTTTCTGTGTTATTGCTAGTTTTCCTGTAACATTTGACAGCATGAGAGAGGACGGGCAGCAGGTTTGTCTTAACTCGTACAGAAACGTCCTCAGGGACAGGTACAAGAGCCAGAAATGATGATTTATAGGATATTGTGTTGGATGAGAAGCAACAGCAGCTCTATGTGTCAGCTTTGGTTTGCGGGTCGTAGGCTACAGGAACATATTTCTCCAAAAATTACAGCATGTTTTGAGGCTCTAGTGGGAGCTGATTTGAGGCCTTTTGTAAAAGTAAGCAGCACAAAAGATTTCATGGAAAAAGGAAAACATTGAGGACAGGAGCTGAGTCCTGATGTAGATTATAAGATTCTTCATCATGAGATCACATTTCTGCCTTCAGCATGAAATGCAAATCTCTAAAGTATGTAATTATCTTCAGAACTACATGGGCTGTATGTACATCCTTGGTCTTAAAAGAAAGGAGTACATTTACATGGAATATGGTACAAAAAATAAATGTTTTGAGAATGTTTTCTAGATGTGTGAATAGAGGCGTTACACAGGTAAATATCTCAGGAACTCATCCGCCGATTTTGATTGACACCTCTATCAGTCATTAGTCTGGAGAAAGGAAGGAGGAAAGCTTCTCAGAAACACCAGGAGATCCTTTTTACTGAGTATAAACCTTCATTTCAATGGAACCTCCAACTGCAGAATGATTCATGATCTTCTTTACTTCTGTGCTCGCTCGATGATGAGACAGGCATGTTTGTAAAGTCTCTGCTTTCGTGTGTGTTTGTGTGGAGAAACGAGCCGAAGCTGAGGAGTGGACACGGCTCATGTTCAGAGTTTCAGCTGAGTTTTATGCTCGGTGACTATTGCTGCTTCCCAGCGTGTGTTCTGCCCGTTTCTCAAGCACAGGAGTCTCTTTTTAAGAAAAGGCAGACTTTACTGACTGTAAAGATTTAAAAAAAAGTTTTGAAGTGTGGTTTGTTGGCCTGAGGAAGCTGCAGGGCATGTCTGCTCCTGGAATGAAGACAATGAATGTCAGTGGATCATTTTCTGTTTGCTTTTTTCCTCTAGTTTGTCTCAGTTTTTATCCTTTTTTCCCCCCCTAATGTCCACTATTTTTATCTGCTCTGGACGCCTGTTGTTCCCCACTGAAGTGATAAGCTAAAGATCTCTCTGTGTCCCTGGTTGAAAGCATGAGAGGGAAGGGATTTACAGAGCGAGGCGTGTGTGGATCCACAGGCAGGTGCTGCTTGTTCATGCTGCCTTTTTGCTGTTCATCACGACCCAAAACAAATGATTTGGCAGGAGCTCGTTTCCACGTGAACGGTGAAGCGGGAACGTCACACCAGCTGCTGCTTTACCTTTTCATGCCATCCCTTCTCGTTAGTTCCTCTGAGCTTGTTTCAGTATCTCCGAAGGAAAACTGCGAGGTTTTAACACCACTACGCTTGTTGCTGCGAGTCCTAACACTGCTGCTCGGGAATTTCTGCCAAAAGATTCTTATAAGTGTAAAAAGACTCCCATGGTGACGAGCAGACTGTCCTCAGCAAATATCATAAGCCCCCCCGACCCCCCCACAGCTCAATCTTTATTAAAGCATGGTAGTCTACCTCCTCGTCCACCGCTGAGCCATCTGTTGCCTCACTATCCTCAAGTCTGGAGCAAGATCCTCATCGTCACCTCCAACCCCCTCAGAGCTCAGCTGAGTCCTGTCCAGGTGTTTCATAAAGCCCTCCCATCTGGAGAACAGTGCAAAAGTGCTTAATGTTGTAAAAAAAAGCTGATTTAATCTGCCACCGTTGATGTCTGACATCACATGTCTTCATCCACACCTTCAGTAGCCAGTATCACACGTTAATCTGCACATTATTTATATTTTAGTTCAAGAAAAATTAGAAAAATGGCTCAGGAGATATCGGCCTTCTGGTCCAACAAACTTTCCTTCCACAAACAACAAATCTGATCAAAAACCTTTATTTCTTTACTGATGACTGAAACAAGAATGAATTATTAGAAAAAGGATTCAATATTTAACAATAACTTTAATTCAGAAAATAAGTGTAGCAATAATGGTAAAAAATAATCAATAAAATTAATTAATTTTGAAATAAATAGTATTTAAAAGAAATATTTGAAACAGTTTTTGAAAATTTAAGGGGTTAGTAAATAAACCCAGTTCCCTTTTTGCCCTATAAAGACAAAAAAAAAAATTTATTTATTTAATTATTTGGAACTTTTTAACAAAATGTAAAAAATAATTCACAAACAATAATCTTTGTATATCTGCCATGTATTGTCATGTGATATGTCAAAATTATTGTAATCTAGTCTTTTGCCCCCTGGTGGACAAGTAACAGCTTGCATACAACAGGATTTTGATCAAAGTCACAGAAACATTGCATTAATCAGAATTAGAGCGCATAGTCGAACAATTTATCTGTTTTACTCAGATTGTACTGACAGCTTCCTTTTCTTTGAACTTAATTTATTATCAGCAGCAGCAAAATTTCCTCTTCAGATTCTAGTTGGATCCCAGCTCGTCTGTATGTCAACATGTCCGGATTTGCCCAGATTTATTTTTCCCTTTTTCAAAGTTCAAATAGCATCGACTTGGTAACCTTTACTTTCCACACACAGATACTTTCAGGTTGTTTTTTTTTTTCTGTCTTCGGACACATTAGTATTCCTGTCGCTGCGACCATCTGTATCTCTCACATGGCACGTACACTCAGATACAGCAAGATCAGCGAGGGGGAAGGAAGTGCGTTGACAGGACAATGGACAGAAGGAAAGTGTCTTGTCGTCTCTTTGTCGCTCTTCAGGCTTCAGTGAACTGAGAATGTGAGATGGATGAAAAGCAGGAAAGAACATGCAACAACAACAATAACTGCATCTGAAGCCGGTCCATCTTCCATGTCTCCATTTAGAAGAGAGGGGGTTACATTTAAACAGTTAAACACGAATATGAAGGGAAATTAAGATTTTCAATAAATAAATGTCTCCACTTCAGAGAGGAGTGCTAACCGACCCACAGGAAAACCAAGCTGCTTCCTGACTTTCATCTACTTTACAAACAAACACATTATTCCCGACTTCTCCCTGATGACTCGCCTCGTTTTTCTCTTTATTTTACTTTTTCCCAGCGTGTCTCTGCAGGTCGCCTCCCTGACACGATTCCCCTCTGCTCTCTCTCTGTTACTAACATTTTTTGTCTTTCTCACCTGTAAGTGGTGGGATCGCTCCTGCATACGAAGTTCTGTGTTCATAACGAGCTGGAGAGGAGTAAGAGCTTCGCCCGGAGTCTCAGCTGTGCATCCTAATAATTTATTGAGCTCCTTTGCAGAGACGTAGACGACTGAGTTAGATTTGTTCAGAGGTTTGGGTAATGACTGGGCTGAAATGACGGTCTGTGCCTGTGTGGGTCTTACCCCCTGCAATGAGGCTAATCACTGTAGATGAGCAGAACTCCAGACATTTCATCAGGGCCCATAATCAGTACATCTCACCATCTGCCTGCTAAATCATTTATTCAGCTCCCAACATAACTGCAACTTCCACCCTTTTTATTTCCTTCTCCTCGTGGATGTTTGTTTTTTTATAATGCTTTTTAATGTCAGAAACAAGCTTTCGGCATCCAGAGAGCCTTCACCTCTCATGGGACGTCTCAGGGACGTGTAATAAGGGTTTAATCCTTTCTTCTGTGTCTTTTCCAGGGAGCATAAAAGGAGCAACGATAGTGGATGCCCTGGACACCCTCTACATCATGGAAATGTTCGAAGAGTTTGATGCGGCTACTGAATGGGTGGAGAAGAACCTGGACTTCAACGTGGTAAGGATCTGTGTGTCTGGGAGTCCATAGCTATGTTTACATGGACCAATATTTAATCCATCCGATTGAAATCAACCGGATCAGAGATTCCAGCCGACACGTTTACATGGACGCTGGATTAATGATCTGAACCGTTTTGTGTTTATATGATTGAGACATTCGGTACATTTGAACCCTTTTTGGACATGTGCAGTGCTTCTCGTTTCAGAAAAGGAGTTTTTCTTTTAAATTTTGACATTTTTGGTCGTCACTAAGCTCAATAATCCAGTTTTCCAGTTTCAGTTTTCAACAGAAACATCTTATCCAGCACAGTCCTGTTATGTTCGCTGCTGCCATTTTTCACGTCTCCCCTGAAACTCCATACATCACGAAACCCCTACGTGGTTCACACATGCACAGAAACAATATCCACCCAGAACCAACTGGATTGAGTGTTTACGTGCTTATTTTTTCCTGATGATCCGATTGTGAAAAGGTTTAACCCACCCATCTCAATCAATTGAGTCTGATCAGATGGTGTTAATATGACAAATTTTTATACTGAATGGATGTTCAGTTGGATCCAAAGTGCTCCATTTAAACACAGCTGATGATTGAGCAGAAGTCCTGGATTGAGCTTCCATTTGGCTTCATTCCCTCAACAAAAAGACAGAAAAGTTCATGATTAAACTTTTCTGTTTATCCTCCTTAGTCATGTCAGGAAAAGTCCATCTTGGTAGTAGCGGGTTACAACTCCTTTTTTCTTCAGAACTGAATTAAATCCTGATGTCTTAGATCTAACAAGGTGTTGCAAACATTCCCCAGAGATTTTAGTACTTATACAATCCCAGCAGATTAGCTGTTTCTACAACCATTCAAAGACACTTAAATCTCCTTTCTTCCTCATTCTGATGCTCAGATTGAACTTCATCAAGTCGTCCTCACCGTGCCGCTGTGATTAAACACATCAGTGTGATTGGCTGATTGGCTGTGTTTTAACAAGTAAATTAAACAATGCTATAAATATTTTTTCCCCAGTACACTTAATTTAGCTATAATTAAAAATGATTAACCCATAACGTTTTCTGATATCAGGTCATGAAATAAAAAACATGACAAGTATGTAATATTTCATGCATGGATGTCCTCGATGATTCAAGATGAAACTTAATGTAATTCTCTTGTGCACTGAGGATGTCAGGAACAATGATCCACGCTTTGAAGAGTTCTCCTATTAATAGATCAGGAGCCACTTCGGAGTTTTTCTAACCAAACTGTTCCAGTCTTGATTCAGATCCAGAGCAAATAAATCAGATTAAGGAGCTGAAATTGTTGAGTTCCATCTTTAAAGAATTTTTAAAAAGTGCGTTTTACTCGGTTAACTTGGAAAATATGTTTTATTGGTCCTCGTTTCACGGCATTTTAACAGTTATTGATGAAACGATTGATCAGATGATGTTTTACACTTGTCACAGTCGTATGGCTGAACGCAGCTTTAGTTAAAAGCACCACAGAAGAAGCAGCGCTGCATGTTTTTGATGCAGATTTCTGCTCTGTGTGATGAGCTCAGCATCATGTACACATGGAGACATGCAAGCACACTTCATCCCTTTCCTTTGATGTTTAGCGTCGAGTCAGCTTTATTACGATTAAGAGCAGCTCATTAAGGAGAGGCAGGAAAAGTTTGGCTTTATTTACTGCTAACTGGATCATATCCTGGGTTCTTAGTCTGTTTGAAACCCAAAACACAGAGATGAGTTTTTAACTCGTATCTGAAGCTGCAGCCTTCGGTGTTTCTGATCCTTTGCAGAATCGCCACTCCTGGAATTTTCCATGCATGTCATTCCATTTGTGGAGAGCTGCAGCACCAGTAAACAAACTAGCAGCCAGCATGGCATTTAGTTTGGTGTTCAGCTCCGTTAGTAAGACAACAGTTTGACACAAGTACAACAAGGCAGATGCTGAATTGAAAAAAAAAGAAAAAACATGCTTCCATGAAATGGCTACAATTTATTTGAGGAAATTTCTAATAAATTGCAGTCCTTATCATGAATATATTATAATTAATTACATTTGTTTTATCTATTCATATCTATATTTATTTTTAAAAATGATCACATTTTTTATGTTTTAATAAAAATAAAATTGTATATCTAAATGAAAAAAATAAAATGTTTAACTGAAGCAAAATATTATTTAAACTGCACTTATTTTTCTCAAGGAAACTCAGGTTGTTCATAATGGTTTCTAAAAGTTTAGGCCATTAAATATAAACATGTTGTACATCTGCAGTTTTCATTATTTTTTTTAGTAGGATATTATTTTATTGGTTTGACCCACTTCAGATCAAATCAGCGCCGAAACAAACTAAACTAAAGGCCAGATAATTAGAAGTTTTTCATAAGAAATAGGAAGTGACACTTACAGAAAAGGATCTGAGGAGAATTGAATGTGGACAGAAATAAGAGCTGCAATACAAACCTGCACGGCTGATTTTGTAACAACCTCAAGAAGCTAACAGCTAAACCGAGGGACAACAAAAACATGATGCAGAGATTGTTTTAGATTCTGATGAAACCAGCATTATGTAGTCCACCCTGACACATCCTGTCACTTTCATTTAAATGTCAGAATTTTCTGAGAAAAGTCAACAATGTCCGCCTCTCCCTGCAACCAGACAAACCGCTGCTATTTTATTCTCATTCACCCAGCAGAGCAATTCTGTAAAATCTACTGAAAGGAAAGAGCAGGAGCATCAGCGTAATGCCCCCCCCACACACACACACACACACACATGTCAGACTGCTCTGAACGAGCTGAAATGTGCACACAGTGACCACAGCTCAGTCGAGATAAAGCGTGTGCTTCTGGTCATGTCAGCGGAGCCGCAACATGGCGACGCTCATCATTGGATGCAAAGACTGTGGGTGGAACATTAACTCATGGGCTCATCTGGCTGGAGTCTTTAATTGGCTGTGTGCTGGAGACGGCCATGCTTAGTTTTAGTTAAAGTAGTTTCCTGCACGCTCAGTAATGGTCTGAGTGTTGCACCATCAGGAGCCTGGACTCCTCGCCTGCCAGCTTTTCCACATAACATCACAGAACTGCTGACTCACGGGGTCATGGTCCAACAGTAAAGCAGGAATGGCTGCTAAAAGCCGTCACACACCATGCTGCACAGTCTCTCCTCCAGAATCCAACCGATATGGAAGTTTTGGGGCTGATACCAATATCGGGGGCTTTGAAAAGTCTAATATCCCATATTTTGGCCAATATATGAAATAAGAAGATGGATATACACAGGACACATACTGTACATGAACACAAATACTTTTACTACAGAGTATGATTGATGATTCAAGTCTAAGAAACAGAAACGCATAGTATTTTGCTTTTTTTTTTTTGCATTTTTGCGTTTTTGCATTATTTTAACAATGCAAGCATAAGTTCTGTAAATAAGTAATCGATCAATATTCCATTGGATGTGTTATTTTTTATCTGCAGTATTCAACAAATGTTAAACAATCGAGTCCTTTTCAATTCAAAAACTGAAACTTGTTGTGACAAACACATTGTTGTGGTTGTGAAACATTAAGTTGGACATCCCACATGTGTTAAAAGGTGAAGTTTAATATCAGTGGGTTAAATTTACATGAATCATATCAGAGAACATTAACGGGAGTCACTAGAAAATCCACATTACAAATGTTTGTTTTTAAAAAGACTCGTTTTAATGTTATTCTGGGACCTGTATTAAGGTGACAACACAGGAAAAGAAGCCACTGACATGAGTTCTTTTTAAACGATATCTGCAATAATAGCCCGATATATTTGGCCGGTCAATAAACTGGTCATGCCTTACTTTGCTTTACTATATGCTGTTCTGATCTTGTAGCGTAGAAATTAAATCTTTATTTTTCCCGGTGTTAGTCTCAAATTAAGAAGACTTTGTTTATAGGCATGGACTTGGAATAAATATATATTTAAGTGTTGCTGGGGTATTAATTCAAATTAATTAACATCACAGTCGACCCACTCGTTCAGTCCTCCAGACTTGGAGAAGAGTGACAGTACACATTTAGTCTGGGACGTTATTTGTTTTTCCACACAACAGACTATTGTCCTCTCTCTGGTTGACAGCAGTGACTTATGAGAGCTGTCACTCACACACAAGAACTCCATCTGACTCGCCAATCTCTTCATAAAGATTTGATGAGAAAAGGAGAAGGCTTCATTGTTCTGCTACTAAGACAGATGGTTTGACAAAGTCAGGATTTTATTATTATTTCTGCAATTATTTCTGTCTAGAAATAGAAGGATGGGATGTTCAGATGAGGTTTGTCCGTCATTCAGGGCAGGATTTGGTATCTTAGGTACATGAACTGTCCATTTAACCATGTTTTTAGTCCCTAGCTCTAGTTTTACTTTACCTAAACACAGCTGCAGTAAAACACTTTTCCTCCTTGACAGAAAACCTGATTATGTCTTTTCAAATAGTTTGAAAGGCCTTTCAGTCTTGGGTCAGACAGCAGATATTTATCAAATGCAGGGATTTAAATGTGACAGTCGGATGCTAACTTTTACCCAACACTTGCAGCTTGCTGTCAATCCAGTGGGTTGCAAACATAAACCTCCTTTCCAGCCAAGAAAGAGCTGAAATGTAGGGGAGAGACATCATTTTATTCTTTCTTTATTTACCATAATTTGGACAACTCAGGTTAATGATGTAAACATGCTGGATTAGAGAAAAACATGTTAATGTCCAAAAGCAGGGAAGCAGGCAGAATTAAATGGCGCACAGGGAGAATGACTCGCTCCTGTTCCTTCATCCTGACCCTTCCCCCTCAGTGTGCAGGGAAACACTGCCACTGGGCCTCAGTCAAACACACCTGCAGGCTTTAACACAAATGGCAGCATGTTGATGCTCGGAGGGTAAACACATAGCTCGTGGTAATAAAGAAATTGGCCACATCATTTTTTAATGGTTCATTTTTAATTATCTTGCAAACATGTGCTTACAGGCTGCACCATGAATTAAAAATGGATCGCTATTGTAATATTAGCTAAAGCAGAAACACAGAGAAAGACTTGTCCGACTATAAGTGGATGCATCTGAGATCAGCTCCATATATTTATTTATTCACCATCATGGCGTTCACACTAGTTACTTACTCTGTAATCCTCCTCACAGCGGTGCCATGGATCAGATCTAATGCTTTATTAAGGCTCGGACATGATGCTGTATGGTAGAAGCATGGAAACATGAGGAGAAGCCGTCCATCCCACAGTTAAAGATTTCACCGCTGATCCACATAAGTGGCTCATTAGCTGTAAAGTTAGCAGATCTCAGACGGCGTTATGTTGGGTTAACAAGGTTTCATGGCAGACCGTCTGAAAGCTCGACAGACATTTCAGTCTGGACATAAATAATGGAGCAGTCGGCTCACCGAGCCACGAGTTGGGCTGGAAATGACATCAATTATGAAATTCTTTTGTGGCGTTTATAAATATAGCCGTGAAAAGGGGTCAAATAAAGCCTGAAAACATTAAGGGAGGAAAACAGCTGCTGCAGAAATTCTCTTCAGATCAAGCCGGCATTTAGATGGATTCACCCGTCAGCTCCGTCGGCCCAGAGATGTCTGTCCGCACTGTGAAAAGTCAACTTGGCTCTAATCCTCCCCGCGGCCCAGTGAAAGCCTCAGAGTTGAGTTTCATACTTTCTGAACTCACTGATGGAGAGAGGAGGAGTGTGGCTTCCACTCGTTTGTCATCTCACATCTGATTTCTCTCTTCTGTGTCTGCTGCAGAACGCCGAAGTGTCCGTGTTTGAGGTGAACATCCGCTTCGTCGGGGGTCTGCTGTCTGCCTACTACCTGTCTGGAAAAGAGGTAAGGAGCTTCGGCTTGTGCTCGGCATGTTCAGCGATACGAGCTCTAATGCAGGATGCTCCACATCCACTTTCCTCAAAAGTTGCTTTTATTGGAGTCCTTTTATTGGGATGGTTGTGCAATTGTGGGTTTGTGTGTAAAAAGGGACGTTTTCAATATTTCCAAAAGATTTTTGCTTAAAATCTCCTTTAGAAAAGAACTGGAGGAGCTTAAAAAGCTGTAGGGGATGTAAAAAGTCTGATTTCAGACACACATGCACCTGAGTCTGTCCAAAAAGGAGAAGTGGCCGCAGCATTGCTTGTGTGTGTATTTTACATCTGCCGGGTGCATGAGGCTGTAAACCTGGCATCACACAGTATCTTAAACTCCTGCCGACAGCTTCTTTGTTAGGACTTGTCAAAAAGACACTCGCTGCCTGGAAAACGGGTGAAACGAGACTCTCCGGAGTTTTCTTTCTTTCACTTAACCAAGACTTGGAAATGTGTTTATTAATGCACATGCATGTGCATGCTGTGTTCCACACACACACACACACACACACACACACACACACACACACACACACACACACACACACACACACACACACACAGTCACTGCAATGTCCCACTGGTGTCAGAAAGGTCTGTTTACTTTTTATCTGTGATGTAATACAGATGCAAATGATCAAGTAATTCATTAATCGCTAGTTGTTTCATCGGTGAATTTTTCTGAGAAGCTGAATTTCCCTCTGAATCAACAGGTTCCTTTCTACCAAAATGCAAATAATTTTCCTTCATAAAAGATTTATTCAAAACAGCAGGAACACATTCACACATGTAACAATGCAAACACAGATACTATTTTTATAATAACTATTATTATTATTATTATTATTATCATTATTAGTAGTAGTAGTAGTAGAAGTGGTATAAATGTAATTTAATATGAGAATTAAATGATCAGCTTCTCTTGTGTTCCTGCTTGTGCATCAAGAACTTCTCGCATCAAGCGCCCTCATGTGGGCTGGCGAGGAATTACAGACCCAAAACTATTAACTGCAATTAATATATTTCAATCGAGTCATTTTTTAATGGTTAATTGATAAATAGATAAATTATTTGTGTCCCTATGATGCAAAAACTCCCGTTAAGAATATATCCTTAAAGCGTGTTTGACTTGTTTTGACCTTTTTATATGAGATGACATGTCAAGCTTATTTGTTCCTCTTAACTTGAAATGTTTTGACTACTTCCTGTAGCCGTCCTCAGTCACATGATGTTGCTGCGAAGTGTCCTATTGGTTCTTAAAACCAACGAGACGTATTAGTGTGTCCATTTGTAACGCGCTGGACAGAGATAAAACTAGGGCTGTCCCGATGCCACTTTTTCACTACCGATACCGATACAGAGGGTTGAGTATCGGCCGATACCCGATACCGATACTTACATTTTGTTATGAGCAAAATATTGTGTTAAACCTCACCTCAAAACCTTAAGGTGTAACTGATAA
>JAVQJG010234768.1:0-12135 GCA_036024015.1 Craterocephalus amniculus | reverse complement strand
TAGGCCTTACTTGTCCAGTGCAATTTGTCAGACTTCCAGGTCTTGGGTAGTTACTCGGATTAATGTTGAGTCTCTCAAACTGTAAACATCTTTCACAGGCTCTTCACTTTTTTATTTAGGGTTAGCACAAACTGTCATTCTTCAATAGGCTGATGTGAAACTCTTAGTGTGAAAAGCTGCGGACAGACATACTGCAGTAGTACATCAGCCCAACATAATCCAGCACATTAATATAGGGTCTCCATAAACATTAATGACTTGAAAGGATAAAAAAAAGAAATAACAAAAGGACAGAGCGACCGACTATCATTATTTATTGTCTGGGTTGTTTGGATTATCAGTAGGGATGTTTTTGGATCCATCCATGCTTTTGTCACCAGCCATCCTGACCTTTCTGTCAAAAACTTCCCTTGAACTTACTCCAGCCAATAACAACTTCATGGTTGTCACCTCAATCAGAAATTAAACTGTCTAAGAAGTCTGCAAAGGCTAAAAAACACATAATTTAAGCCACAAACCACACCTTGGGCTTTGTTTCTATATATGGAGCGCAATTCTCAACGCTTTCCTGTTTGGACGTTGACCCATGCGCCATTTGCGTCGTGACGCAGCGCTACGAGGGCGTTTCCAGGGTTTTCTCAGTGAGAAAAGAAAAGAGCTCTGCCTTCTCTTCCGGCCGTCACATACTTGGGTTTGCCGTCGTCTCGGACACACCTCAGCCATCACAGCAATGGTGGGTTTTTGTTTCAGTGGATTTGGTAGCATTGGAGCGAGTTGTGCAGTCAGGTGTTAGTGTCTCAGGAAAGATGGTTTAGTTTTGCAATGGTCTTAAGATGATTTTGAATATTTGAAAAGGCTCGCCGGACTCAAGCGGAAGTGCAACTTTTTTTGAGCTAGCGTTAGCTTCCACTGTTGGTAAAATGTTAAAATCACACGTTGAGCTAATTGTTATCGCTGAAGTGTACAATAAACATTGCAAAAGATTTTATGCCGAGACGCTACCCTCTTGGATGTTTTCTTACTTATTTAAAAATATAAGCAAACACACTGTAACGAATACTTATTGTTCAGCAAAAGGAACCATTTTGATCTAGCCCAATTTCTTTCTAAACAGTCTGACTTCTCGGAAGATCAAATCCTCGGTAAGTTAAATGTGACATTTTCATTGTATCCTGCCTGTTTGGCATGCTTTCATTCTCGATCGTCTCAGATGACACTTTGCCCCGTTTCACTGCTATCACTTTGCTCTATACCTGCCTGTCGCAGTAGTCGTACTTTTAGGCTACGTTTCCTTCTTGTTTCTGTACAATTTCATCACTTTACCACTTGCAACTGCTTGTCCTTTCCAGATTGAATTTAACCTGGATCAAATTCATGGTAAGTCGGTGAGGAGGGTCCGCCTTACACAAAAACAATGACTGTTAGGGGTGTGTAGGGTGTGATCTGCATGCCAGTTTCCGAGCCAAATCCGTTTTGTAAATGTAAATGAGAAACGCTTTGCACTGTCTGGTACGTAAAAAAAACAAAACAAAAAAAAAACCCCAAAACATTACCCATAACGTTATAACTCTTACCAGCCCGGACATGTGTTGCTGTGTTTTTTGTATGTGGGCTTTTTTCTTTCTTTCTTTCCCCCACAAAGCTAAAGTGACCCTTAGCTTATGTCTATTTTCATCAATCTGTTTGTCATGAACTTGTTTTGCCTGAGATCTTCCAGGTAGCTCATCTCCAGTGTGCCCATTTTTGGTGCTGCATAAGGTAGTGGATAGTTTTTGTCCCAGGGCTGGTTTGTTTAATGGTAGCTGACATAATAGGCCAGAGCTTCTCTTACTCTCCTCCTACTTGCCTCCACTCCTCTAATACCAAATATGGTGCTGGGAAAAGCGCTAACAAGTCAGAAAGGAAAAGGCACATTCCTCAGATCAGGGGGGGGGGAAACTTCACAACAGTGCCGGAGCTTTTTTGGTAAATACTCGGTCCCGTAACATTAGGGAACACCCTGCTAACCGGATATTGTGTAATTCCACTCCTTATCTCATTGACTGCATGATCTGACTAAAGTGTTTTTGTCTGTCAAGCCTAACTGAAGTGGCTGATGTTCAAAGCAATGATGCTCTTTACACATGATAGAGCTTACTGTAGAGGAGGTTCTTCATTATTTACTTCTTTTGAACAACTTCTTTTAATATAAAGCGTTCAAAAAATTGGTTATCTTGTACGTATTGAATATGATATGTTGAGCTGACAAACCGTTGGGGTTTGTCACTCAAAGTTTTTTAATGGTTTGTCCAAAAAAATAAGAGGAAATATATTAACTTATATGGGGTCATGGTGACTAGAGTTTGTTGTTGCTTAAAAAAAAAAAAAAAGAGAATAAACTCCACGAAGGTTTTAGAGTGTTTAATTACTGATAGTGTTCATTTGGTCTATTTTAGTTCATGTTGGCTTATATTATAATGTATCAAGATGTTTTCTGTCTTGAGCTTTTAAGAAATGTCCTCTTTGGAATGCCAGTCAGAGCTTTGGACACGTTCACTTAAAAGTAAATACAAAACATCAAAACTATTTGCTGAATTTATTAACTCTGTAACATGGTTGTATATTTAGAATACATCAAAGATGATGGGATGCCGTGTTCTTCTGATGAAGTTTTTATGTTGACTGACAAAAATACTAACATATGTTTTATTTGACTTGATGAAGTTATAGAGCGCTTGCAGTGTTCAGCAACTTGCTGGGAGCAAATGTATTCATTTATTTCTATTTTCACACCACATTGCTGTAGATAAATAAATGGGCATTTTTGTATGAATTGAAAAAATGTTTCCCTGAAAAATATGTTTTTGTGGAGAATATGGCTGGAACCTGACCGGCAAAAACCCATATCACCTGTAAGCCGACTCCTTTGTCTTAATCTGAGCTTTTTCTTGTCTGCTTCCTTCAGTTTTTTCCACAATCTGTATGGTTGCCCCCCTGTGTTATTTTGGATGGCATTCCCCGTACATGTCTGCTTCTATGTATTCAGTTTTACAGAACTTCATGATTTCTTCTCTAATTAGTCATGTCCGTGTTTCCTGCAGAGTTTAAGGAGGCATTCCTGCTGTTCGACAGGACGGGAGATGGCAAGATCAGCTTCAGCCAGTGTGGGGATGTTATGCGGGCGCTGGGGCAGAACCCCATCAACGCTGATGTACTTAAAGTCCTGGGAAACCCCAAGGCTGAAGGTCAGAGGAAAGACAAAACTCAGTTTACATAGTGGGCATTTTTATGTTAATTAGATTGTAGTAACCAAAAACTGTAAAAAAAAAAAAAATCCACTTAATGATACAGTGGCTGACTCATTTCTACTATTTCCTTGTCTGTTTGCAGAGATGAACACAAAGATGCTTGACTTCGAGCAGTTCTTGCCCATGTTTCAGGCCATAGCAAAGAACAAAGATCAGGGATCCATGGAGGATTTTGTGGAGGGACTTCGTGTCTTTGACAAAGAGGGCAATGGGACAGTAATGGGAGCAGAGCTGCGTCATGTCCTCACCACGCTAGGCAAGTTGCATTTTTATTCCCTTCTAATAGATGTTTTATTTAGAAAGACTTTATTTTGACCTGAACAGTACTTTCCATTTTGCTTGAAGATTTTTTATTTTGCCTGTCAAATTCTGTTACCTTTTGCCGTTTTTTATAGATGTAAACGAAGAAATATGAAGAGTTTATGTTGTTGCAACATTTTGCTGGTAAAGTCCTACGTATTAGACCTGGATTGTTTTCGAGCAGACAGCACTATCCCTTTGACCCCTTATAGCGAGCATTAAAAAAACACATCAGAGCTTGACTGAACATGTGTGAAACAGATCTGAAAAACTTTAAAACACCTGGCGAAAGTTCGGAGAGCCATTGCTCAATAACTACTTTAAAAGATAACAAAAATATATACTCCTTGGAAAAACTTGAATGAGCATTGTAACATTCTTTGTAACAGCATTGTAACATGCTTTTTTTTTCTTTTTTTCTTGTATCATTTGTAGGTGAGAAAATGACAGAGGAAGAGGTGGAAACACTCTTGGCAGGCCATGAAGATGCAAACGGATGCATTAATTATGAAGGTGAGAACAAAAGAAATGAACAATGTCAAGGTGCAGTACTGGGTATAACGAGGCCCGAAGCAGCTGTCACATTGGATAAAAAGCATGTGCATGATAATTGTAATGTAATAAAATATTAAGTAAGTAAAGATTTTATTTATTTTAAATTGATTATCATACCCAGTCTTTGGAAGGTGATTTCCAAGGTGGAAACCTTGTGTGTTGATTTTTTTAAAAGAAAACTGCCAATAGAAGTCACTTAAGGGAGAAAAATAGTTTGTCTTTTTCTACATTCAAATATTTGTTTATTAGTACATTGGTACTACATGCAATTTTCAACACTAAGGTTAGCCTAACTTTGAGATGGGTGTTCATCTTAAGGAGCCACTGAATGTTTTTGCATGAACATTGCAACAATATTTGCATTTCCACTGATCTAAAGAGAGAGAGTCTGAAATACTATGACACTGTTTTGTACTGAATGTTCACCAGATTGATCAATAATGTGACCAGATTAAATGCCATTGCCCCCTCAGACGTCGCTATTGATGCACAAGCCTGCGCCGCTGTGTGTCAAGGAAAACATGGCTCACCAGCTTTCTCACTGGCATCCACATTATGGCTTCAGTTATGGATTTACACAGCAGTCACTGCAAAGACATGTTGAGATGGCTGTGATACACGGGTAGTTAATGGATGTAACTCACAGTGGGATCGTAACGTTGCACCTTAGCTTCAGCACCTGAACGTAGCCACGACTCTGTCGATTAAGTCATGATTTTATTTATCCACAGACACAGAGCAGTGGCAGCTGTGAATAAAAAGCATCTTGGGAATTTCTGCCGTATCTTCTGCTTTCCTTTCCTCTGACTGACCACGGGAGCTTTTCATGTGGATCATAGAAAATGCAAAAACGTTTGTGTGGTGTAATGCAATTATCATTCAGTGGGAAAACAAAATCCTCAGTGTGACTTTTTCAGGATCCCCATCTATCATTCATGTCGTCATCTTCTAACATCTGTTTTTATCACTATAAACTGTGTTTATTAGACTTTTTCCCAGAGGCCATGATTAACTGCTGACGATGTTAACTGTTCTTCCTCTGCAGCATTTGTCCGCCACATCATGTCAGGCTGAGGGCCGGTACGGCATTGTTTAAACCTTGGGTTGACGCCTCCAGGCTTTCCTGCATCTTGGTTTCTTCATAATTCACCAAGCTTAGCTTAGCTTAGTTTAACACTAGACCCTTGTAGTTGAATTGTTCATATTTGCAAATGAGAACAAATCACTTAGTAGATGTGACCTGTAGGGGTCTGTAGGAAAGCCTGGTGGTCTCCCTCCTGCAGACCTGAGGCCGTGACCCATATGTAGCCTCCTGCCGCTCTCTCTCTCCTGCAGCCCTTTGCCTTGGCCTCTGGCTGCAGCATGCCCCTCTGCATGTGTCTCTGACTCCCCTCGGTTTATACGGGGATATGGTGGACACACAGGGAAGAGACTGGTCTCATGTAGGGGATGCCTGGTGGTTCCTGTTGGTGCAGTGGCTGTCAGGCAGTTTTCTCATTTCATTTGCATGTTATTAGTTCTTTTTAAGTCGGGGTTTTCTTCTACGTTGGTGTCAGAGGTGTTAGATGAACCCATTCACACTAGACATGGTTTGCATTTAAGTAAATAATGTAGTCACCAGACTTGGAGGAGTGGACCAGTCCCTTTTTCTACTAACCAGAAAAGCGCATTGAGTTGCTCCTTTGCCAACTGTTTTCTTCTCTGTACTGGTGGGAACTGAATTTGTAGCTGTGCAGATTGTAGCTCCCCTGATCTTCTCCCCCTTTTCTCTGCTTCTCAGCTAAAGGAACGCATACAAGGAGGATGGCTTCTCTAACCAAGTCCTTATGGATCATAGAGGGCCATTTGCTTTGGCTGAATAGGCGATAGAAATAATTACCTCACCTCTCCCCCACTTAATCTTAACTCTTTTCTTTCCTCTGGGTGAACAGAATGAGGGATCTGTCTCCAAATGCAGCATCTCCAGATAAAGCTCAGTAGCGGGCCTTAGCCCCTCATGCTGTAGTTGGAGAAGGTCTCTCCCAAGAGTTTGAGTGTGACACTGACATTTGTCTCCTATGTCTCTTTTACAGAACTGGTCAGGATGGTTATGAGCGGATGAAGATGAAGAGCTTCCCACTTTTTGTCCTTTCTCATTTGTTTCTAGTACATTCAGCTTTTCCAGACCTGCCCAACCTTTTTAATTTAAAAAGTGCCTTTACATTCCCCAGACAAGACCACAAGTGATCTTGCCAGGTCGATTCATGTATATGACCAACTTGTATTCATTAAGAAGGGTTTGTGCTTGCATTGTTTGCAATAACATTTCACAATGCAACATTCGGGATGACACGTGCTTATATGCTGTAACTGCCGATACAGGTGTGTCCAGAGGACAATAATATATATTGAATATAAGCCTTGTACTGTAACATTATGCATCATTGGCTAAGACTTGATTTGGAAGAATAGAAATGTTCCCAACTTGGTAGTAAATCACGAAACCCAAAGCCATTCTGTCACAAGTTAGAAACATGCTTCCATATTTTTTTTTATTCACCCCGGTTTTGCTGCAACATTTGAATAAATGTTTTTTTCTCGTCAAAAGAGACTGTGGTTTGTTTGACTCACTAGATGATGGTGAAAGGTGTTTATGGTGATGTGTTAAAGTTCTGCCTAAGGTTTTCTTCCTGCACTGTCTTTGTTGCCCTGCTTTCACTAGAGGGCAGTGTTGCTGCTGGAATGTCCTGACTTCCAGGCAGCATGCTAGTATCTACATAAAGTACAAATTACAAGAATATCTTGGTCAGGTCATCGTGTTTACTTGAGCCAAATTAAAAGTTAATTATGCATGTAGCCATTGTTTTCTGATAATTTATAGTTTAACATTTGCAGCAAATGTTAAGAAATACTGAGGTATTAAAGATCAGACTAGTTTATTTACAGGTTTTGTTTTTTTGTACACCCCCACCCCTTTTTGTTCTTTTTTTCAACGAAATGAGAACATGACGAGGCACAGACGTATTAGCAGCAAAAGGCTGTTCAGTAGCTTCCTGACCTTTTCTTCGTTTTCTTCTCAAGTAGGCACAACTATTTCCCCTCATTAGGCACCTCAGCTATTGGAGTGTGTATCTTATGTGTGTTGGGGAAGGTTCAGGAGGGTGTCATAGTCCACCGCTGAATAGGTTGTCCACTAATTACTTGGTATGTGTGTGGTCGGTGGAAGTCAAGGCTATTGATTATTTTAATCCTCCTATTTGTGAGTCTGTGATCCTCGTGGCTCTGCATTCGACAGGGGAATCACTAATGGGCCTCAGCGCAGCCCGTCTCAGACCTCTCCCCGTCCAATTAACTTTCAACTGGAATCTGCCAGGAGAGAGAGCCACGGGCTGGGCCCAGGCTCGCTGCAGCTTCAGCCCTTTTTTTTTTGCTCAGGAGCAACAGATTCACCAAATCCTATACTCGTTTTTTTTTTTACCAATAAAGTAAGAGGTATTACAGATAAGTTTTATTTATCATGGAGAATGTTTCTGTCTCTGCCTGGTTTATGAACTGATCATGTGATGTGACTTGATTAGTAAGTGTACGGAGTGATAATTGTGTTGCGCTGTTGATAAAATTATATTATAAATGGAGGCCCATCTTAAAGGTGTATAAATTTCAATTTGCAGATAATTCATCACTTTAAGTGTTGCCAGTATATGTAAATAGATTGTATTTCTTTAAACAGAAACAAAAAAACATTAATCAGGATCATGGTAAAAATAACTTCTTGTTTGAGAAGATATACAAGACAGCTTTTAAAAAAAATTAGAAAGGGGCCTTGTTATCCATTACTTTTGTAGTTTCAATGATTAATGGTTTATTGTTTTAGCTAAGAGGACCCAACTGCTACACACAAATTTCCATAAAAGCAGAGCAGAGCTGCTTTTGTTCATTTAGAACAAAAACACCTGACCGCTGGACTAAAACAGACACACTGATAATGAAATAAATTCACACTGCTGATTCACAAAAACATCAAGACAAAAGTGTACTTTGAGATGTTCAGTGGTATTTATATATTTTTCTAACACTATATTCTAATAAAATCCAAGCAAAATTTCACCAGTTTTTTGCCATCAGAAAAGCCCTTTTAGCTAATCTCCAGCCTTATCAAACACAGCCAATTCAGATTAAACATGATCACTGTATATTGTATTCTTTAAAATGGATTTATTTCTCTGATCTTGTAGCTCTATCTGTTTATAGCTAAGATCTGTATAGCTATATTAATATTTGCATCTTAGACAGTGCCTTGAGACATATTGGAAATCCATGTGGTAGCAGGCTGTGGTCAGATTCGATCTTAGGTGTTAGTTCATGTTACCGTGTCATATATCCAATTCACCCGGCAGTTCAAGTGGTCACTTCATATAGGACTGAGCATGGGGTCTGTATGGGCCTCCAACTTTTGAAGGTATGTAGGCTCCATGTTTATATTAAGCCTTGACCATCACTCTGTTAAAACTACATGCAAAACACAGACAAACTTAGTATAGATGTATTTAATAGCATTTGGCCACTCAACGTTTTCGATAGGTCATCTCAAAGGGAGTGTTTTTATACATGATGTTCTCTGACAGGGTCGCTCAAAAAAATAAACACACATGGGAGCATAAATTCAAGAAAAATGTCTGCAATGTATCATACAACGCTGAATTTAAGTGAAGCACAGATCCACAGATTCTTTTTTTACCTGCAGAATGTTACATGAAATGTTTGTATGTATGCAGCCATACCTTCTAACACATCCTTTCCACCTTGTCAGTGATACACTTGAAAAATCAGGCTTCATTACACACCGAGATGATTTACTATGTGTTGAAATTATCATTTGGGTTGTTTTTTTCTAGCTAAATGTGTAATTATGAAACAATGAGCATAAAATGTGTGTCCAAATTTATTTTCCAGTCAGTGCTGCCCCAGTGTACAGTAGGTTGAATTATGACAAGAATTATTTAAGTTATTGAAAATTGGTAACTTTGGACAATAAGTGTGCATGGGGTGATACACTGCTAAATAAAGGAAGGCCATACAACGAGTAGAAATGTCAAATAAAAATCTCTGACATATAAACATTTAGTGTGGTTTTACCTCATTTGTCCTTTTTATTATATAGCATCTTCAACACCGTTATTGCATCAAAACGATTTAACATGGTGTTTTATATTCTTGTTCTCATGAGAGTTGATATAGACATATTGTAACATTTAAGATATTTCTGTGTCAGTGTGGAATTATTTGCACCAACACTACTTTTTATGAACTTAAAACTTGCACAGCCGTGCTGCATTAAATGCAGACTCATGAGGATTTGCGCAAAAACACAATTTCAGTTAATTTCACTTATGTTTATTTTCCACTCAATCATTTTGCAGCTTATAATCTCACAATATCTCTATGCAGGTTGTGGGTCTCTGTATGTGTGTTTGCTTGCATGCATGTATGTGCTGTTTATGTGTTTACACTGCATGTTTCTGTGTTTGTTAATTAATTTGCACACATACAATTCTGTATAAGTGTCAGTATGTCTACTTGTATGTTGGTGGGGGCCCCCCCACACACACACACACTCTCCTGACGCTTCAGAATAGATTCAGTCTGGATAGATGAGGAAGCCGGAGAAAGTGCTATACTTGTTCTGGTTTCCTCCATGGACCTTCCCTCCGTCCAGCTGCACACACACCTCATCGCCCACGTCCAAATGCAGAATCACACTGTTCGAGGCATAGTCGTAATTCTGATCAGCGTCTTGAGCAATGGCGCTTGCTCTTACCTGTCATCGAAAAAAAGGACATAGAAAGTTAAAAATTAAAGAGTAGATCGAATGGCACACTGCAGCTTTTAATTACAGAACCTTATATGGCAGCCACTACTTTTGCACATTTTAATCTTCTTTTAAGGTGAGTAATGACAAATTAAAGCAAGCATTAAATGTGGCATTCATTAGTATGATGCTGCCTCTGTGCTGACAGTTTAACAGATGGATGGGACTGTGACCTGTGACCACCAGAGGTGGACACAGCCAGCAGGTTTCTTATTGATCAGCTGTGGATTGGATGGTTCTACAGGCTGGAGATCTGATTGGGTTCTGGAAATGAACAGACTCACTGGGGACAAAAGGTTGTCTGTTGGGAAACTAACTCAGCTAAGAAACAGCATTACTATCCACATCAGCTATTGACCTGTTGCTTATGATTCCAGGCCAGTTCAATATGCATGATATTGAATGGTTAGGGTAGACAGTTTCACATTTGCATGCTCTGTGTGAGTCGGTCTTATTGACCCGGCAGCAGTGGATCTTTACTTGTTTGTTAACACATTTAATTGGGCTTACTCAGTGTGGACATAAATACACAAGCCTGCATTGAGTTTCTGCTTTACGAAAAACAGGATTTGTACATTTATGTCACTAATCTTAAAGCAACGTGTCAAGCGTGTGATACTGCTGCCTTACATGTTCCTAAACTCACATGTGCATGAAGGTACACTAGTGTTAATTAAAAATTGTGAAATCTGAGGTAAGTATTTTTACTCTGAAAACCTTTTAAGTTAACGGATTTAAATCAGTTAAATTCCACAGTTTTAAATTTAAATTAATCCTCAAAATAGAAGCGGCTTCAGAACAAAAAAAAACTTTAATAGAATGTTTCAATAATTCTGGTTAGCAGCTCAGATCATCAGACATATGTCAGCTATCAGTGGCCTTGTGTCTGGCTCAGTGTCCATTCACGCTGGGAGCACTCAATCTATGTCAGCGCCCAGACGAGCCATGCACATCTCCATGACAGCCGCAGAATATGATCTGCAACTCAACTACCATCATGTCACTCCCATCACTGGGACCCCTTTCCCCCCAATGAGCACACATCAATTTGAAAACAGTCCATCGCTGAGCAGCAGAGCCTGAATTACTGTAACTAAAAAATATGCTCTTTCTCTGCCGTGCCAATCCATTTTGTCCTTGTCTGGACACAGTGTTCACCATTCCTCATCCATGAAGTTGTGTTTTATTGCCTGAGAAATATCTGTTGGTGTCTTTAATTGAGATGCGGTCCTCGATCTATATCAGGTAAACAGCATGACAGCGATCACTGGTTAAGCATGCACCTGTCATATGGAAATCAGATTGATTACGGTAGCAGAGACACAAATCTTTCAAGGTGTACACAAATCAACGTTAAATCACTAATACTGACTGCAGGTGTTTCAGTTTCACATTCTGTTGTTCACAGGGGCAAATTCAAGCTTTAATAATCTGGCTATAATGACTATACTCATGATTGCAATTATTCAGTTTTATGACATTAATGTTTATTTTCAGTAATTTTCTGACAAAGGCTTTGGCAATTTATGAAACTTTTCATTTTCACCATGAAAAGCTGTATCTCAATTTCTTTCCAACATCAATCATGCGTATCCTAAAGGTAACTAATGACCAGCTTACTATTAACTTAAATAAACACTAAATTGATGAGGAAGCTAATTGATTGTATTTTACATCTTTTTTATTGTCTACTTGATTGTATTCAGTGTTTTGTTGGGAAGGAGCCAGTGAAGAAATATACTGTTAATTATGTCACCAGTCTATTACAAAGCAGACCCGTCAGTGGGTCTGCAGTAGATGTGGTTTCCAGGAAAATAAAATGGCAATGTGTTACCCTGGTGACTGTGATGGCTCTCGGAGAAGCAAACATGCACATTCACATGACTAAATTGGAGTTGCTGAACAAGCTAACACATGATTGGACTATGTGAGAAAACTCATGCTCAACATGCAAACACTGCGTTTTTGCTGTGAGACGACACGATAACAGTCCGTTTGCAGCAAATGTCTGCACAGAGCATAACTCCTGAACATTTAAACTTTTTGTACAAGGTATATTTAGAAATCATTATTTGCAATTTTTTTTTTGTTGGGGGGGGGGGGTGGGTGGTTCCCGGGGGGGGTTATTTTTTTTTTTTTTTTTTT
>JAVQJG010234729.1:0-22374 GCA_036024015.1 Craterocephalus amniculus | reverse complement strand
CAGACAGTCAAATGTAAACTACCGAAACCATTACCTTAGGAGCCATTTCCTCTGATAATTAACTCAGACTGACTCTCATAAGGCATTGGTTCACATATTTGTTCTTCCATGGTTCTTCCATTTGTTCTTCCATGGTGGGGTAAACATTTCCAGGCCCTCCTGGCCCAATATGTGTAAATTAGTTTGTTGCAGTAAGCTCTGATCTCTGTTACGTTTATATAATATATATAATATTCAATAATAATATAATATATATAATATATGATGCTATATAAATGTAATTACGCAGATATTCTTTTTATTTATTGGCAGATGGAAAAATTGGCATTGGGGCATTACTGCCACCAGTTGGTCTGGAGTGTGGACCGGACCGTCTACAAGAGCCCAAGTTGTGAAAACATTAACCCCCCTCCACCCACTCCAGTATGAGAACCACTGCTATAGGGGTTACTCAAGTCTTTCAACCAGCCTTGAATAACTCTGCTATATGTGGAGGTTTTTGGTGCTTGTACGGTCCCACCAGGCATTTTTATTTTTGGAATGTGCAACACTTCCATTATGCATCTTCATGTCAGTAGCTGACAGCATTGCTTAGATGCAGTGTAAGACAAAAAGATGCAAATAATCTATTTATGATGCTCTGTTTTTGAAATGAAAAACTAAAACATAAACAGGTCAGAGACTTTTATTCCCAGGGAGTGTGTTGTTTTACTCTTGCATATTAAAGATTTGTCTTTCTTAATTTGCTGTTCACTGTGCTGCTTTTACGAAAGGAAAAAGAAAAAGAAGTTGTTAACACCATTTATCTTGAGATATTTTTTGCTTCATTACAACAGATGGGCTTTTCAGATTCCTCTTTAGTTGATGCATAGACTATTGTGACTATTTTCTAGCTATTTCCAATAAGAATCAGAACTTCAAGATTAATAATTAAAGCATAAAGCAAAGATTTGCTAACTATTTTAACAATGTTAAAGAAAGCATAAAGAAAGTGTTTTTGAACTGATCAGTTCAATTAATGTAGTTTTAAAAGTAAAATATCTCTTTACTGTTTTATGTAAGATTTCAGAGCTTTCTTTTCCTATAGTTTCTCTTTACAATAAACCAAATGTTTTTTTTTTATATACGGTAAAAGATCTAGACCACAGGTATGCAAATTAGTCTATTTCACTTTAGAGTCATGTCATTGTAATTTGTGCAGTGTGCTTTGGCACTGTCTTTCTAAAATAAATGAGCCTTTTCCTGAGAAAGATCTCATCTGAATGGTCATAACCTTTGCATATTGTTCAGCTTTAATGCTGAAATGAGATGTGCAGCTATCCCATGAGCACTGATGCAGCCCATTACTACCACAGTAGCTGGTTTTTGTATGAGGCACTCATAAAACGCGGGATGGTCTTTCTCCTGTTTGGTTCACAGGACACAAATTCCTTGATTTACAAAAAAATCTGTTGGAACATATGTTAGATTTAACTCGCATTTGTTTTTTATAAAAGGCAAAAAAATTGTTGGATGATGGTTTTCATCAACGTTCCAGAGCCAGCTGTAGAATCATGTTTGTCTTTAATGTACAACATCATGAAGGTGGTTGTGGTTTGTCTGAATGCTTTGATATGACGATGTCTAGTTTTGTAGATGATGAAATAACCAACTCCTTTCAGTTTTCCAGTGAATAATTTAGTTCTTACATTGCTCATTCATAACCCTGTCAACACTGTTTGGAGTGCATTGTTGGTATTACATTTAGAGTTTTTTTATCTCTAAGTTTTTATCATTTTTAATTTATCTAAATTTTCTGATAGTGGAATGTTCTCGGTTTTCTTTTTCTTAAAGGTCTGTTTTTTTCCCTGCTTTTTCGCAGATTCATATGCACTGCAATGAAAAGAGGAAGTGGAGGAGATCCGTACCTGGCTGACCTGTATCTGGATTTAATAATTGTCGGACCTAAAGGCGCAGTGAGTGATGTCTGTTTGACAGGGTTAGTGCAAAGGCACTAAACGGACAGTAAATTGTGCATTTGTGTTGTGCAAAGGGCACTGTCTTGTCCAGACCATGTGGCTGGCAACATTTAGAAGCCATCTGTTGCCTGCGCACCTGCTACATCAGCAAGGGACTGCAACCATCACCCACTGTGCTCTTCTTTGGTGGATATTATGTTCCTGCTGGTCATTGACCAAAGCAACAAGCCAGAAATTCTACCCAACTGTGACCACCCAGTTTGGGAAACTGCGAGGCCTCAGGGTTCCTGTGCCCAGCGAGGTCCTCAGGCCCGTTGATCAGTATCTGGGGGTCCCATACGCTGCCCCGCCTGTGGGTGAGAAGCGCTTCATGCCCCCTGATCAGCCTTCCTCTTGGTCAGGTGTCAAGAATGCTACCCACTTCATGCCTGTGTGCCCTCAGAATATCCACAGCACGGTGCCGGAAATCATGATGCCCATATGGTTCACTTATAACCTGGACACAGTCGCCACATACATCCAGAATCAGAGTGAGGACTGTTTGTATTTAAACATCTACGCTCCGACTGAAGAAGGTGAGTTGGTACGGTAAAATGGATGGAAGTGACTTTCCACGCTCATTGCTCACTGTTGCTGCACCCCTCATCGTTCTGTGATCACCACAAACTCCGTCTGTGACCAATGTTCATGCCACTGCTGCCACCCAAAGCTGATTTACCATCCAGTGTAACCCATGTCAGCATTTTCTGGCATCTTTCTAACACTGATAAGAACGTATTTGTTTGCTGGTATCTGTTGGTGAACGTTGCTGAAGCGGAGCTGCACAGTCAAACATTAGTGAGGCGTGTGCTCTTTTAACAACTAACAGACATCAGATGTACAGAGATTAGGTATTATTAAAGCGTAGGTCCATAAAAACGAAGCAGTCGCTTTCAGCTTTTGAAGTAGTAAGTGAAGTATGTTTCCTGTCACGGCATCAAAAGTATTTGTAAAGATATCTTTAAAGAAAGCTAGCAATTTCCATTTTTTGGCTTAAAGTTTCTTTATCTCACTGAATCACTGCTTTGTTCAGATAGTGTGTCTGTTGGGGGCCAATTAGCGAGGCACAGGAGTCAACTGTCTATCGCATGCTGAATCCTCTCCTATTTTTGAACTGTGAAATGAACCAACGAGGGAACATTTTGTGTGCCTGCTATGAATCTGTAGATTAGCAAAATGCTATATGGTCTCTTAATCTAGTGATGACTAACAAATTTCCCAGGTTCAGGTTGCTTCAAGACTTTTAATTAAACATGTGAGACTGTATCGCCTCCGTAACGGTCGTTCAATATGATACGACACATTGAGCATTCGGAGTATGCCTGTGTCCTGCTTGTGTATGGAACACACCATTCTGTCTCAAAGAACGTTTTTTTTCTCTGGTAGCATAGCAACAACAGATAAACAGCCTGCCTGAGAGGTAGCTGTCCAAAATGGTGCTACCCACATTTTATAAAGCCCCTCGCCTGAGCTACTGCCGTTAGGCCTCTTAGTCTGTCACATAAAGGACTTAATGAAATTTCACATTTACATATTTATTTAAGAGGCATTAACATGATCCTTTTATTCTTTTTTAAATTTTTTGTCCAAACTTTGTTTATTTCAAATACACTTCGGGCATTTTGTGTCTTAATTATCTCTGCTGATATTCAGGTGTTTTCATTTCCACATCTCCAGCAGTCTTTTACTAAATTAAAGAATTGTTTCTTAAATTTGTGTTATTTACTCTTATCTTTAATGGAGCCTTCAGAGTTAATTAATTATTCAATGATAAATAATAAACCCTCTTTTCCCCCTTGGTAACCTGCAGTATTTTGCCTAAAGATTTGACAGAAGTGCGGACAAAGATATAGTGAACCATGAAAAATGCATTTCTACAATCACAGTTTGGGGTATTTGTTTGGATATTCAGATGTCAGATGCCAATTCTGATTTCTAGTTTAACAGTATTTTCATTTATTTAGAACACTTTTTTGCACATTTGGAAATGCCATCTAGTCAAATGTTTCCAAAGATTCTACATTTGTTGTTTACCTTTTTAAAAGAAACATATTTTGACCTCTTTTCCTAACTCTCCCAGGTTGATTTGGCAGTATATTACATACGAGGCACCATCAAATCGACCATGCTTTTTTGAATTCTGTACCTCTTTTTTTCCATATGCGAACCCCAGGAAGCCAACACAAGAAAAAGGGGGCGGCTTTCTCTCATGCTGAGACTCATATATCTGAAGGTATTTTTTAAAGAGCTCAAAGTCTTAATGCATGGATTCTTTCGGTCTAATGAAGTTGTTTAAATCCTTAGTTGTTCTTTTTTTTCCTTGTTGCTTTGTTTGGTATGTTTTTTTACTTAATAAAGGACCTGTGGGACTCTTAATTTTAGTGGAACTAAAAAAAGGAAAAGGTTGTGATGTAATTGCAGAAGTTAATGCATCTGATAGCCTCAATCCACATTGAGCCAGAGATTGCATTGTCCACTTACCTGTCTAAGTTCTTTCTTAAAGACAGTTATTAATCACAGCATTGAATCAATCCAAAAACATGAGTAATAGATTTCACTGTTTATGTTTTACCTTCCATTAACAGATGGCAAGAGTTCAGTTTAGTATGATAGCTTTCGGCTGAAATCTATACTTAACAGGTCCAAAAGATATTTATGCTTGTGCATGCATAATATTCACTGAAATGTAATGTTTCATGTCTCTTCTCAACTGAGATCAAAGTCAAACGTACAGAATTTTTCTCTCTCTCACTGTTTTATCCTGAGAACTTTAGATATATTACTGAGTGCAACTATATGCTTGGCCCAGCACTTCTACGCACCATAAAAACGGTTGATTACTTTCATAACCCTTGTCAGAGAGTATTTACCATGCATTTTCTGATTGTCATTACAGCTTTCAAACCACGGGCCTACCACCCCAGCTTGCTTCTAAACACATTTTCTAAGCAGTCTTCTCTCATACATCATACTGAGCAGCTGGGATAAAATGTTTATGCAAGCGTACGCTATTAATCCTTCATTTCATTACCGTTATTTCTCCAGTCGTTTGTTCAGCATGTGCATGTACGTTGATGTTGCAGATATAAGGGACTCGGAAGCAAGACCTGTGATGGTTTACATCCATGGAGGCTCTTACATGGAAGGCACTGGCAACATGATGGATGGCAGCATTTTGGCCAGCTACGGGAACGTCGTCGTCGTCACACTGAACTACAGAATTGGAATATTAGGTGATGGCACAGTCTGTGTGGTAACTTTTATTGGTGTTTATTAGAGGGTAGTTAGCAGTTTGATTTGAGTGCATTAAGCCACTTCTATTTCTGCGCTGTAAAAAGTGGAAGGTGAAATTAAACAAAGGGTAAAAGGGTGAGAGAAAATTGTACCAGAAAGTCTGGCTAAGTGAGACGTCGGTAACATGGCATCGCTTTCATGATGCCTTCGGAGGAAAATGCGATGCAAATTCTTATCAAGCCTTGTCCTTGTTGCGCAACATCTATTTTATACCTAATTCATCTTCTTTTAGATGCATTTATCTAATCTGTGGAAGATTATCAGCCTTTGGTATTCTTGAAAGTAAAGTAATTTAAATACAGCACAGAAGGCTGCCGCATTCACAAGGTCAAGGGTTTTTTGTTTACACTGTTTAACATTCAAAACAGTACAGCGTTCAGATGAGAGTAGACAGGGGAATAAGTAATAGGATGAATTGTAAGAGCCCCAATGACCTCTGCATAGTGTTAAGATATTTTTCTGATGAAATGTATTTGTGCATGTTAAATGGCATGAACTCAAGCGCTTGGGTTTGATGAGCGGAGCCCTGGTTGCTTCCTGTGGGAGGCCACTGCTTGGGGACTATTACAAGGGGTTGACCAAAGTGGTAAAATTCTGTGTGACAGAGTAAAGGCATATTTACACCTAAGGGGGAATGGTGTCAGTTCGCTCAGAAGCCCTGCTGGGCAGCAGCGAAAGATCAAAGCTGGGACATATACTGTAGTAGAGTTTCACTTTACCTCTGGCACTGTTGTCTTTTTGTACACAATAGGCTTCCTCAGTACTGGTGACCAAGCAGCAAAAGGCAACTACGGCCTCCTGGATCAGATCCAAGCTCTCCGCTGGATCAGTAAAAACATTGGTTACTTTGGAGGAGACCCCGGTCGCATCACGGTTTTTGGATCTGGGATCGGTGCTTCCTGTGTCAGTCTACTAACGCTGTCGCACCACTCAGAGGGTAAGAATATACAATAAGTGCAATAGATTATTTTCCAGTTAGATCCATGTAAATGTCACTTTGTTTGAGCCTGAGATGCAATATTTTGTTTACCAAAAGAGATTTTTATTCGTTGTATCTTTCATGGAAGGATTTTACTCGTTGATTAAAGTGTAGCTACATGGTCTGGCAGGAAGACGAAGGGCTATGATAAAGGGAAAAAGTAAAGGGGGTACTTGTTAAGTCAGTGATTGTTTTTGTTTCTTTCTACTCAGTCTAATCAGACTAAAAGCTCTCCCTCTTAAAATGTGAAGCTCTTAAAGAAGCGTGCTGGCATTATAAAGTTCTCAGCATGTCATCAGGTGAAGCTGTGACCATTAGTTTTCTTTTAACACGCCAACTGCATCTGGTTTGTTTACCCTTATTTACTGTTCAGCAATGTTTAAATTGGATGTTACTGTACAGTATATTTTTAATATATTGGTTGAGTTTCTCTAAAAAAACGGTATTGAAAACACTTTTGGGGAGAAATTGGGTAGAAAAAATGTCAAAATTCCCAAAAATATTTTTGCTTTTCTTTTATTAAATTTTTTTCTACTGTACTATAAATGAAAATTATGCATTAGGCAAAAAAATTTCACTTACATTCCTTAAAATGAAACTATGATTTTTGGATAAGTATTTAAATCAGCTTTAATAATACTACCTCTACATAGAGTATGTATGACTTACAGCAAATAGGTGTTTTGATTTCCCTGAATAGTCATTAACATTAAAAAAAAAAAAAAACTCAGAACACCTGCAAAAGCTCCTCCCAAGACTCAAAGTGCGTTTTTGACTCTGGGTTGCCCCCACATGTGAATTGAGGCTCCTAACTTTGCTCTGCTATTCCTCTGGTTGTCACATTCATGCTGGACAAAATCACAAGAAGGTCAGAATTTTGGTGTTTTCAGTCATGCCCGGGAGGCTGCGGCAGCTGTCCTTTGTAAGCTTTGTAGTGAACGTCCTCACTCGGCTACAGCAAACGCTCAAAGACCTCCAGCTGTCTTTGAAGTAGACTGGCTAGCTGCTGCTCTGAAAATTTAAATAAAAGGTAGTAAAAGAGGATGAAAATGAAACTGTCACTGCAATATTTTTTTCAAAGACTGTTGTGTCTTCACCTCAGGATAGTATTTTTTCTGTTTATTTAATAAATTTATTATTATTCTTTTTGTGGCTAAAACATATGCCTTGTCATATTTTGGAAAGTAGATAGAAACCCCCCTTGAGACCTAGAGGAGATATACTGCATGTAAACAACTCAAGAGAGCAGCTTGTTTACAGTATCAACATTGAAGGATCAGGGTTACTGCATATTCAGCTCTCTGCTCACACTGTATCGTTGACATCAGCAGTCTGTATAAACCACACAGCTTGTAGACACACCGTTTTAACGATTCCTCAATTACAGTGGGTTTGTGAATAAATGGCGATGGAGAATGTAGACGTCTCCTCACTGAAACAGTGTTGCAAATTGACCATTAGTTTGACATGCCCTCGCTGTGATCTTCATAGAGAAGACAAAACATGAAACAAAAAGGATCCACAGACACATTTTTTTTTGGCAATTTTTATTAATGTATTAACAACAGAAGGAGGCAAAGTTGATTTCCTTTTATGTGATACTTTATCCCCCTGAGCAGGAATTCAAGACTCACATGTGGCTTTGCTTTATTTTATATAGTTTACTTTTGAGACTGGGATTCAATTTTAAAAAGCATCGGGTAAAGCAGTGGTTACCCACCCCAAAGAGCACAGGGGGTCCCTGAAGCTTTGAACATTTAGAGCCGTTGTGATTAATGTCCACACATTTGACCTATTTTAAGGGGGAAAAGGTAAGAATGCATGTTATTTATTTACCTGTGGCTTCATTTAAGGACAGGACTCAGTCAGACTACAATATTTATGATGAGAATTTCACTTTTGAAAGCATAAAGCAAAGCATTGTTTCAGCACGATGTGAAGGGGATCCTCAAGGAGTATAGGTCAGGAACCTCTGGTGAAAAGGGCGTGCCAGGATTTATGAATAATCAATTTTTGTAAATTTTGTGTCCCAAGGTCTTTTCCACAGAGCAATCATCCAAAGTGGCTCAGCCCTGTCAAGCTGGGCCGTCAACTACCAGCCAGTCAAATACACCCGCATGCTTGCTGAGAGGGTCGGTTGTAACGTGTTGGACACGGTGGACATGGTCCTGTGCCTGCAGAAGAAAACTGCGAAGGAACTTGTAGAGCAAGACATTCAGGCCGCCCGCTACCGTGTGGCTTTCGGCCCCGTCATCGACGGAGACGTCATCCCGGACGATCCGGAGATCCTGATGGAGCAGGGCGAGTTTCTGAACTACGACATAATGCTGGGTGTAAATCAGGGTGAAGGACTGCGCTTTGTGGAAAATGTGATGGACCTGGAGGACGGTGTGTCAGGCAGCGACTTTGACTTTGCTGTGTCGGACTTTGTGGACAGCTTGTACGGCTACCCAGAGGGAAAGGACACCCTGAGGGAGACAATTAAATTTATGTACACAGACTGGGCTGACAAGGATAACTCAGAGACCAGGAGGAAGACCCTAGTTGCCCTCTTCACTGACCACCAATGGGTGGAGCCATCAGTGGTGACGGCTGACCTGCATGCTCGCTACGGTTCTCCCACGTATTTCTACGCCTTCTATCACCACTGCCAGAGCCTTATGAAGCCCGTGTGGTCAGACTCAGCGCATGGAGATGAGGTGCCTTACGTATTCGGCATCCCCATGGTGGGCCCAACAGATCTGTTCCCCTGTAACTTCTCCAGGAATGACATCATGCTCAGCGCTGTGGTTATGACATACTGGACCAACTTTGCAAAGAGCGGGTGAGTAACAGGATGTTCAGTGATTTATTTACTCATCGTAACAGTGTGAACGATTCTCATTCAATATCTAATTTCATATTCTTGTCACGGCTTAGAAATGGCTGCGGTGTTGGATTCAGCCTTAAGATGGGCTTCCTAATTAAGTGCAGCCTGAACTCCCGGTTCCATGTCTGTCAGATTCATCTAATTCTTCCCTTTGTTAGTTCACAGAAACTCCCACATGAAAAATTGCGCTACACTCTTTATTGATTAATGTGAATTAATTTAAATGTAAAAACTGTAACAATGTTCTGTAGGTTTGGCTGCTTCTCATTCTCTTCGGTATTTGGTCATATATTTGTAAAAAAAAAAAAAAGAAGAACTTTCTTTTGGACTTATTTTGAACTTACACATTACACTGGATGCATAATGGCAAACGCTAAAAGAGACGAGGGCTGTTAAAGAGTAACAGTGAGTATAGGGTGTACACTTTGACTTAAATGTTGATCTATTCTGTATAAGGTTTAGGTCTCTGTAAAATATTAAACACTAAACACACATGAAAATATTAAGTTTCATCACCTTGGGCAGACTTCCTGAATGTGATGGCGACTAAAATTTTCAGCACAATATACATTTTTAAAGCAGTGCCTCAGTATTAAACAAAAATGTTACATGGACAGAAAAAAGGCAGTTTTACAGTTTTAGGCAGTTTTACCAAAGCCATCTTTTCTGAGATCTGTGGCCAAGAGAAAGAGAAAGAGACAAACAAAGAAAAAACAAACCAAAAAGTTGCTCTATAGGCTGCCCTGCACTTTAACTTCAAATATGTTGTCTTTATATGCCAACTGGAGGGAGGGCTGCATCATTCTTCCAAAAGATATTCCCTTTTTGGGATTGTGGTGATGTTAGTGGAAAGTGTCAAACATGCCAGTCAACAACCCCCGGGTGCACAGTTGAATGATTTCTCATAAATCATATACTTACCAAATCATTCAGTTATATACTGTATTTATTTAGTATGAAAGGATTCCTCACCCTGAAAGAGGCAAACCCCATCAAGATAGTAATGTTTTATTGAGTAAAAACTGAGGCAATCACACAGGTTTGTACCGATTTGCAATGACAATGGAGACCCAAAAAACCAGCATAACAAAACCACCATATCCCCTCACAGCATGGCTCCTGATTTTCTTTTAATATGTCAACTGCCTGGACATTGTTTATTAACTATACGCATGTTTCTCTGTCGTACACAAAATATAATCTTAACATATATTGAATCCTGCTGATAGTGTAAAAAAATCTTCTTTTGAGCAAAGATTTGTCCCGTCTTTTCATAGCTAAGAAACACTTCTGCAAATTCCACTATGGTGGAGGGTTCAGCTGATGTATTGCTGTCCCCTTCCATAGCAAACACAAAAATGCAAAAAGGTCTTATGTAGGATGACCCTAGCAGAAGGGGAAAGCACAATGCAGGTCACTGTTGGTTGCCACTACAGTGTCGGGAATAAAGGAATGCTGAGCCCTGGAGGAGAGACTAGGATATTACATTGTGTTGAGCCATATTATTTTCCTACACTCAAGTTCTTCTGCTTCCTCTTCTGCTATTTCATGCCAAGCGTTCTGTTTCCTGACAGATTCACAATGCCATCTTTGCATATTATTTTAAAATATGATTGTGTTTTTATTACTAGATAAAATCCTCACAAATGTATCTTTATGACCCATTTTTCTATTATGTGTCCACAGGGATCCAAACAAGCCAGTGCCACAGGACACAAAGTTCATCCACACCAAGGCCAACCGCTTTGAAGAGGTAGCATGGTCTAAGTATGACCCTTATGATCAGCTCTACTTGCACATTGGCCTGAAGCCTCGCATCCGTGACCACTACCGTGCTACGAAAGTAGCCTTTTGGAAACACCTGGTACCCCATCTCTATAACCTCCATGACATGTTCCACTACTCCTCCACCACCACCAAAGTCACTCCCATGGATCCCACCCAGTCCAACGGCAAGAGGCCCGGCAGCACCGGCCGGCCTCCCGTATCTACTGCCCACAGTGACGGCGAAGGTAAAAAAGAAATGGGTCCTCTGATCATGCCAAACCCGAGAGATTACTCCACTGAGCTCAGCGTTACCATCGCAGTAGGAGCTTCGCTGCTCTTTCTCAATGTCCTGGCCTTCGCGGCCCTCTACTACCGCAAGGACAAGCGCAGTCGGCAAGAAACCTGCCAGCAGCCCAGTCCCCAGCGTGAAAGCAAAGGAAACAACGCAGGCCACACCAACACAGTGGATGAGACCCTGTCGTCCCAGCAAAGGAGCCCGTGTGAGGCCCTTCATAATCCCCTCCATGTCTCCCCAAGTTATTCTCTTAGTCAGCGCCGCTCCCCTGACGACATCCCTCTGATGACCCCCAACAACATAACCATGATCCCCAACTCTTTAATGGGCCTCTCCAACATGAGTCCGTACAGCACCTTCCCCGCTGGCTACAGCTCTGCAGGCCTGCCCAGCACCCACTCCACCACCCGAGTATAGCCTGGTAGGAGGTGGAAATGGCAAATGTGACTTATGTGAAATAGGAAATGTAAAGCTGTATTTAGGACGTGTAGGTAAAATAGGATTGAATATGTTTGTTCTGTCTAATCTGTTTGTTCTGTTGGTGTCCAAACACCAACATCCGGCCTTTGCTCTCATAATAGAAAGTTTAACTACAGTCATTTTATAATAATCATTTTCAAAGGCAGAAAAAAAAAAAGATAAGTGCATTTCATTTTCCACTTTGGCTTTTTTGGAACTTAACCTTGCAAGAACTTAGTATAATGTTTATACAGTTGGATTTGTATGGGAAGCTTTTTCTTACTCTGTGATATCTATTTTGCTCTTGTGGAACCAAGTGACAATATAAGTTGTGGTGGACAAAGATGAGTTCTGGAAAAAGCAGAAAAGCATCATGATTATGATCAAGCTATTTTATACATATTTCTCATACCACATTGCTTATTATGAAGAAGTATTTTTACTGTTATTACTTTAAAATGCCTTGTACATCGCTAACACAAGGAATTATTGTGGAACCGTAACAGGGGTGGATGGAAATTTTACTTAAACACTGGTCGCACATGGTAAAAGTGCCAACTTATCAAAAATATTTCATCTGGTAGTGCAAATATAGCACTTGTATGTATGTATGTATGTATGTATGTGTGTGTGTGGGTGGGTGTGTGACTGCGCGGATGTGCCGAAAATAATACAAAATGTAAATTAGGCATTGTTTGAAATGAACCATTCGGTTTCACATATGTAGTGTTGTGTAATTTATTGTAATCTACTTGACTATCCTTGCTATATTTTGGCTTTATGTGCTTATGATTTTTGCTAAATACACTGTAGAACTATGACTTCGGCTTTACTATAAACAAAAGATATTCTTAAAATGTGTTTTCCTAATCTAACTAACTCATAGTTCTTTTGGATTTGCTTGTTTGTACAGAATACGCTGATATTTTCTTTGTTGTTTGTTAATGAACACTGTAAGGTCTTCAGAGAGATGACTGTAATTACATTGTAACTGTATGTATATCAATTCAGTTATTCACACTTAAACGGGAAGTTCACGAACCTTACGGAAAATTCTTCCTTCTTGAAATGGTTTGGACCCTCTACAAATTATATCCATGGGGTCGTCTTTTACCGAATGGACATGACAGACATTAAGCTTTGAGATTTTATTCCTTTGAACTTATCATAACATTGTTTAATCTAAATGAGATGGCTATTAAAAGATTTTTGAACTAAAGATGAGTATGCTAGGATTTTGTCTTGCATAGTGTTTATAGCATGTAAACAAAATGTTTTAAAATCATGACTGTGTGAAATGTAATCCACAATATGTTGCTCAGGATGAAACGTAAAGGGGATAGATCAAATGTTTGGAGATTAATTAAAGGGCCAGTTCAGAGGTACTGAGGACAATCTTCAATAGGGGTTGTGTGGACCCTTCCTCGATTTTTAACTTATTTAATCAGAGACTTGCAAAAGGTACCATCAAAGAATCATGTTAGGATGTGCAGGATTTTGTAAGCACGCAGTTTGTGGAAAATGCTATTATGGCAAAGTGGAAAATGTTACCAAATGTTATAGGAATGCTGTAGAAAGGCATTTTTAAATGCCTGGTCATGATGTTTTCCTTTTCTTAGCTTAACCAAGCTTTAAAAAACACTTTTAATGGCTAAGCTGATTTCAATTACAATAACTATAACTGAATTATATAACTTACAGTAGAGGTTCTTGACCAAGCACAAGTAACAAGTTGGGAATTAAAAAGTTCTTCCCTTGTTCTGTAGCTAATGCCGTCTTATGTTAGCTATTGTTAGCTTCCTTTTTTAAATGTATAATATAGTATAAATACAATTTGTTGCTTCATTGGCAGACATTAAGTCATGCTGTCAGATCAGACATAGACACAGACATAGTCTAGTCACGAATGTTTCTCTCTGAAACTTTAAAACTGGTTTCAGTTCCTAAAGGCTTCAAATATAGTCACACAGCTCTTGCTATTATATATACATTTAAAGAAAATATGATTAAACATAACCCAGCTCAGCACACCCTGACTTCATAATCCATTAAAACAAGTTCAACCCTCAGCGCAGGAGGTTATTGCCACTGAATTCACAAATGCTTATTTGTTTGCCTGACAACTGTTTGCCTGTTTTGTCACAAGATAACAAAAGACGCATTGCGATAACAGGGGAAATAGAGGGTGCACATATTTCGGGTTGGCCTCTTTCTCTTCCTCCCCTGTATAAACATGCAAATTGCAATGTTCAGTGAGCAAATATTGGCAAGTGTATCTGCCACACAGCAAACTGCTGCAAAAGTGACTCACGCATCTGAGTGTTGTTTCTCATCTATGCATCCTGCATGCATGGTCAAAGCCTGCATCGCACTCATTAATCTATGCTACAATCAAATTCCTGTCTACAGGGCTGATCCAGATGCTCTCAGAGAACTGTCTCTGTGTTATTATGCAAAAAAATAGTCAAAAGAAATAGACAGATATTTGGAAATGTGCAACTTCATAGAATTTGCTTAGATGAAAGTTCAGTCTAATGCATTTTGTTACTAATCAACTAAAGGATTAACTAGTTACTGTTGCAGAGTCCTATTAATTGCTTTCCAACAAATGTATCATCTGAACTACTTACATCACTGACCACCATCTAGATCTGCTTCTGCAGTGTGGAACCTATTCACAAATTCTCTTTTCATGTCACCCAAGCTTGCAAACCTCTGAAACTTTTCCTCCCACCTAATCCTTTGATTGTCAACAGTATTACTTATTTACATCTTGCAAGTAAAGCTGACAAGCATCCCACACATTTATATATAGTGCAGAGGTTAATTAATGCTTCCGGTCTGTCTCTGTTTCTCTTTTGCAGGAGATTTCAAAGGCATCATTCCTCTGCACTTCACTTCCAGTGTGTTTCATTAATCCTTTCTACATACTAATTACTTGATCTCTCATTGCTCTTGGTTTTTGAGAGATAAAAGGCTACAGAATGGAAACCAGAATCGAGCAGGCTATTATTTTTTGAACACACCATCAAAAGAGGAGTTAATTTATGTTCAGCAACAGATCGGTCCCCACGAGAGACAGATTACAGAAGGAACTGATGGGTTGATCTATTAGTATAGCATCTGCAGCAGTCTTAGCAAATCGTACCTGATGAAGCGGTTTGTACAAAAGATTTTGGCATTTTTTATTAACTCTGAATTCAGTTAATTGCATTATAATAAAAATGTTTTTTGCTGTTTTTTACAATTTAATCTTGTCAGCTTAAATTTGTTAAAATTTTAAATTAGTTAAAAAGAAGATGAAGGCTTTTTCTCTCTCAAAAAAGAAAGATAGCATGGTGTTTTCTCCTGCTCCACACTGGCTTCTTTGTCATGAACCCAGCTTTGACATCAACTGGGTCAAACATGAGGGAGGGGGGGAAGGAGGGCAGCAGCTGGACCCAACCATCAATGTCACTGTTGTTACTCAACTTCATCAATGTCAGTCTCAGGCATTTCGATTTATTTCCCTCTTGTGTCTCTGCATACTTCTTATCTCTGTGTTTTCTGAAGTTGCTGCTTCGGAGAGTATCAGACTGTCTATATGGCGCTGACATCTAGCATGTGGAACATGCAGCCAACACAAGCTGACAATAAACACAAACCTTTTAAGAATATGGCCCCTTGCACAAGAGTGTGAACAAAAACTGAACAAGTATGTGGTTAAAACTGGTCGAAATCAAACATTTTTAAGTCATTTTTTGGGTGCATAAGTTATTTTCTTTCAAGTGTAGCTTTGCACAAAAATGTGAACGATTAATGCATGTATTATTATTATTATTATTATTATTTCGATTAGTGAAATACATAAAATTGTTAAATGTTTTAATGACTGTGTGTGTAGTTTGCATGCATACATTTTTAATACTAAAAACATTGTGAAAACATAAACATATTTTAGCGTAAAAAAACTCAGAAAGGAGGTGCATGTCAGAACAGATAAAATCCTGTATATGGCATCATAAATCAGAAAACAGTTAAGGTTGGGATTTTGGCCTTCTCTATGTCCCCCAGTGCAGAACCCAGTGGCTACATAAATAATGACTGGCAGCTGAAATGGGACTTTGTGACTTTAAGATGTGACTCCGGGAGATGTGGTCTATCTATTGTTGATGAGACAAAAGCGCGAGTCAGATTCATATAGGAGTGGAGGGGCATAACTTCTCATATCCTCATATCAGTCACAAAGCCACCCAGCTAAACTTCAAAACCCTCACACTTCTTTCTGGACATGGGTGAGTGCACAGAATTTTTAACAACCCTTATCTTTTCATATTAATGTGATTTGAAAAAAACTGGATTTTAATAACTTACTAACTCTGCCTTTTAATATATCATTTCCATCATGTTGCCCTCCTGCACTGTGATGCAAATTGATTCGGTGTTTTGATATATGAATGGCATTTTTGGATCAAGCTGACTTACTAATTTATGACTTATTCACCTTTTGCTCTTACTCCTGACATATAACCGTTTTTAATGCAAATGTCCTTTCATAAAACATCTCCAAAAGCATTGCATGGGTTTGGGTTTGGCTTAGATTACTTTTCAGTAAGGAAACAAGTCCTCATTGCCTCTTCTAACCTCGTTTGATCATAATCTAAACTGGAACCAGAGCGGCGGAGCGAGATAGACTGCAACTCCTGTCATGCCAAGGCCATGCCAGGTCACTCATGTGAAAGAGGTCAGATTCTCCCACATGTGTCAACAGTGGAAATTAGCAAATTTCCAAAAAACTGTGGAGCAAAACAAATCCTGCTAACCCTTTTAATTCTCACAAACACCCTGTGTTCTCACTCCAATGGGATTTTGAAAACAGCTTTGATCTATTAATTATCCTAAAAACTACAGCAGGAGCATTCGAGCTCTTTACAGAGAACTCAAACAGGCTATGATGGGATTTTTATCTCTTTCACTACAACCACTGCTGCAAAAGGGCACAGCTGATGTGTGGGTGTCTGCAAACACTATTATTTTTGGGACTATCAGTCTTCCTGCTGTTTCTATTTATACTTTGGAAGCATTTTGTTAAACTTGAAATCTCTCTTCCATGGCAGACTGACAGAAATACTGAAATTAACGGTGAGGTAGTTTAAAACACCCAAGGATTTCAGAGTCTGCAAGAATAGCATTTTAAGTGGGGGTTGCTGTTGTTATGATGATTTTCAAGTTACCCCCCCCTCCATTCATTATGTTTCCACCCACTCTTTGAACACTTGAACCCAGCCCCTGCCAGCATGGACACTCAGTGCCATGGTACCAGTCTCAGCCAGCTGTGGATGGAGGCTGGTCTGAGTAGAGACATTGGCTGTGGTGTTGAGACGGTCCTGGTGACCCCCTCCGCCACCACATACATTATACGTGTGTGCGGTTGTGTATTGTGGCACGACGCTCTTTGTTTGTTTTACATCACTGCCCTTTGTTCCTCCCGATTGCTGCAAACACAATGGATGTTGTATCTGTAGCCACAAAGAGAAGCTCTTTCTTCCGTCGCCCGAAGCCCGTTTCTCTCCACCATCTCTAAGTGGCCTGGTGACGCCTGTGACCGCTGGAGAAGGAGGGCTGGACCAGATTTAGTAAGAACTAAGCTGTGAGGTGTTGGCTCAAGCAGAAGAGCTGTCACATGCGAATGAAATCAGCGCAGGGAGACTGATTGTACAGTAGCTATACCTTGTAGGCAGCACTGTACGGCACTGCTTGGCACTGGGATCTTTCTGGTTGTGGAGTACAGCATCTGAGGCAGCAAATGTTTCCGGTCAGGCAGCCTTGGCTTTGCAAAGCCTTAGGTGCTTTCCTCTATCCCATTTCTCGCAATACATTTATTAACACTTTGGATATTTGCTACCTGCTTCAACGCCGCCACTTACCCCGGAAGAATTGTTGAGATTGCTGTGAAGTCAGTGGTGGCTGCTTTTGTTTGGACGCTTAATTGGGAATCGCTGCTTGAACTCTTGTTTGTCACTGCTGTCTTCTTTTTTTTTCTCCTTTCGTTGCTTTCTTGCCTGTTGATGAAGTTTTGGTGTATGCTGATGGATCTGCAGACAGAGCAAGGCCTTTTTCATAGATCCCCCACAGGGTGAAAGAATCCCCTGCCGTGGCATAAATGTGCTGTGTGGTTATATGTGCGGTGTGTGCCGCCTGTGTGCTGATATATTATGCCCCCTCAGGTTGTTATGATTGCTGTATCCGGTGCATTGGGGCTGTGCCCTACCCGTCCCTGGTGGCCACCTTGCTGTGCTATGCTGGCATGGCGTTATTTTGTGGCTGTGGGCACGAAGCGCTGTCCCAGACCGAAGTCCTCGTCGAGACTTACTTTGCCCGCAACGTTCAGGACTATGTGGTCATGGCCTCTTTGTGAGTGACACACTTCTATAATTTCAGCAGCTTTTTATTTAAAAAAAATCTGTTTTTTTCTCTGAGGAACTGCTTCATATCACTGTTTCACTGACTTCTCCCTGTGACTATCCCAGTATCAAATACTTCCAGTACGTGATCTATGGTCTGGCATCCTTTTTCTTCCTCTATGGCATCCTGCTGTTGGCTGAGGGTTTCTACACGACAAGCGCAGTCAAGCAGACGTTTGGTGAATTCAGGAGTACCCAGTGTGGCCGCTGCCTCAGTTTGACGGTGAGAGCATGAGTGGGTGGGGCGGAGGAGATAAAGAAGGAGGGGAAACAAGTCATTCTTCAGATACTAAACACACTGGCCTGCATTAAAGTTCAATGAAATGTTCTTTGTTTCTTAAGATTTTTATCCGGAGACATAAATTACAGCTGATATCTCACTGAGTGACAATGCATTCATCACACTGACACCTGAGCACCAGGGCTACAAGTCTTTAACATCTCTGTTTTTACAGTTCATCATAGTGACATACATCTTGGCCTTCATCTGGCTGGCAGTGTTTGCCTTCACTGCCATTCCCGTCTTCTTCTTGTTCAACATGGAGCAGACCTGCCACAACATCAACATCCTGGCTGAAACTACGCCCATCATTAATCAGCACGGCTGGATTTGCATGGACGCCAGGCAGTATGGTGGGTTGTGCTCACAATGATTGACCGAATGTCCCCCTGATGAAAATGTTAATGTGTCCTTGTGAGAGCAATGAATTAATCAGTGGGGAGTGACTGCAAGACTGATGGCTGAATTAAATGTGAAATGACAGAAATATCTACAACTTCATCTTAATTTCTCCGCCGCTGTTTCCCTGGTGTGTTGCATATAAGCAGGAGCTCGCGTGTGTCATAACTAGTCAAGATTCAGGACTTAGTAAGAGATCCTTCACTTACTTTGTGTGTTGAATTAAGGTCTGCTTCCGTGGAATGCAATGCCGGGCAAGGTTTGTGGAATGTCCTTGGCATCTATCTGCAAAGCCAGCGAAGTGAGTTTATAAATTCAAGTTTTCTTTTTACAAAACGTTGCCAAATCACATTAAAATCAACGTTTAGAAGGTCATATTATAATCTGTACGAGAATGAATATTTTTCATCGGTGATTGATGCTTTATTTCTTCAAATATATCTACATTAAACTAACCTGTGTTTGTTATCTCTTGTAGTTCTATGTCACCTATGACTTGTACATAGCTGCATTTGCGGGGGCTGGCATCACTCTCTTGGCACTGGTGAGTAGTTGTTTACTTTGTTGGTTTTATTTAATGATCAAATGATTCAAAAATGAACATCTGAATGTATGTTCAAAATTAGGGAGAATGGAAAGACTGAAATTTAGTTTGGGGTTGTGTAGACATTTTTGATCATAAAAATCATAAAATTTCACAATTTCTGCAATACAATTTTTTCAGTATTGCAGAAACATATTGAATGGTGTTTTCAGAAGAACTATTTCTGATGGAAAAAAAATATTACTACTTCTTATATTATCTTCTTATATTATTATCTTATCTTCTTCCTTCTCATATTATAGTGGTTTATTTATTCGGCAAACTATCGACATGTTTCAATACTGTAGATGTAAAATGCAAAACACTTTTTACATTATCTGCCTCCAGTAATTAACCTACTGAATTGGTTTTCAGTGTGTGGATGTGGATGTGGATGATTTTAAATGGCAATCATACTTGCTAGACTATGTTCTTTGTTTTTTCTTTCTCATTTTTTCCAAATCATAATTGAGCAAAATGGTATTTTTGCAGATGCTGCGTAATGTCAAATGTTATCTAGAGAAGCCGTTTTCATATTATTTCTGCTCCTTTCATCCCTCTTCCCTCCGTATCTGCCTTTGCAGGTCCTGTATCTGGCTGCCACCACCTACAACTACGCAGTTTTGAGGTTCCTGGGCAGAAAAGGAATTCGCTAAGTGCCCCATTCATCGCCATTTTCCTGCTGTGAGATGGACTCTCAGCACATGCAACACTTGATTTAAATCCTATCTTCCATAAAACGGCAACTTTTGAACCTGGATCATGTTTTCTTTTTCTTGTGTCAATTGTTTCCCATCACTTTTATGTATAAACAACAGACAGAGAGATGAAGATAATTTACACAGAGAAATGAGCTTTGGCCTGATCCACAAGTCATCCTCTCCAATGATTCTCTTTGCTTTGTTGTTCAGTTTCCTTTTGCAGGGTGGATCTCTTATTTTATCCTTTTTGTGAGGCTTCACTGGTGTTCGTTGTGATGCATGACATTTCATGAATAATTAAGAGCAATGACAGCTTGCTTTGCAAGTCATAACCGTGCACACTATTCAATGTTTACTGATGCACATGTTGCTTTTGAATATGGTTTTTGCTGCTGCATAGTTGTCACCATCTTGCATTTCAACACTGTGGAACTAAAGCAGTTGAATGTACAACAGATTCTCTTGCAGCCTTTAATTTCACATATTTACCATAAATTCTTTCACTCCCCATTTTTGCTTTGTTTAAAATACTCTATTTAAGAAAGTATCTTGGTTATTACTTAGAATAAGTGACAAAAGGGTCGGTCCTTCTATAACTGATCTCCAACTGATAAGTCTTGTGTGTGCTTCCTTGAAATTAAGGCTTATTAAACCATTTCAATCTTTGGCATTTAATTGTCATTTTTATTTGAGACATTCACAGTATTTTGTATTAAAATCATTCATGCTGACTGCGATGTGTTTTATTTAGACATATGTGGTAATTAATGCTGCCAAGTCGTTCAATTACACAATGATTACACATGATAATACTACAAATCATCCATTTCAGAGTAGAAAATAATTCAGAAAAACAGAGATTGAGCTACAGTGCTGAAGTTCTCAGTCTACACAGCTCATTATTCATAGCATACACTGAATGTTCTCTGATGACATATTTGTCCCAGATAGGCTTTAAATATTGAGAATCTTAGAAAAGCAGCCACGACACTGGATCATTTTGTCATGCAGGAACATAGAGGTCAGCAAATCTCCCAGGTCCTTCGCACAAACGCCACACTGCAAAAACATACGCAGCATTAAAATATGCAATGACAGTCAGGATTATATATAAAATCTGAGATAGAAAATGATGTAACACACCTTAAGGCACTGTGGATGACAGGTCACTGGAGGTTCACTAAATATTATCTTGACATTTCCATCAACAATTTGGTTACAGAAAGAACAAGCTGCTTTGGCATTGCTGTGGAATAGAGGTGAAAGTACATGACCCTTGGCTGCATAAATTAGCAGTGTATATTATGATAGTGGGAAGATTATATGAGACATTAGAAACGTACTAAGGGATGTAAGTAGCTTTAGTAGAACTTGGCTCCTGTGCTGGCTTCTGAAACTCTTCAGCACTGTAAAAAATCGTAATTTTGATGCATAATATGATGAATTTTTCACACTTCAATGCAAACATCGGTGAATTCCATTTCATTCTTTTTGTAAAATCTTACTCACCTGTTGGTCTCATCACATTGTTGCTTTAGCCCAGGCTCTTCTGGAAGAGAGCGTTCTGAATGTTCCACTGGCTTAGGAACAGCTTCAGCTACAGGTACCTCAGCATTTAATGCATCTAGCAAATTGATTTCTCTGTCGATTAAGTTAACCTTCAGAGATTCAGCATCTGAATCAGACACAGCATCTTCAATGTTCAGCTCCAGCATGTGGTGTATCTCACCCTCAGATGATGGCTCAACACTTTGCTCAACATTGTCAACACACTGAGCTTCACGCTCAACAACCTCCACTGCACTGCTCTTCAAAATTGGCTCCGCTGCGGCTAAATCCACTTCACACTCTATGGACTGGACGGCAGGTTCAGCAACAGGGGGTTCAGATACAATATCAGGGTCTGGTTGCACATTGTTAAGTGGAGCAGTCTCTACTCCTGGTATTGATTCATCAACAGCAGCAGGCACAGGCAAAGACTTCACCTCAACCTGATTAACAGCTTCAACAATTTCTGCTATGACATCTTCTGGAGAAAATCTTTCACAGCTGCCCCATGTTGGAGTTTCAGCAACAGGCTGATAAGGTGCTTTGCATGGTAATTCTACCAGTAACTCAGGGACTGAATCCACAAAGACTTGGACAGAAGGGTCTTCTCCTGGTGCAACTACCGGTGCAACATCAACTCTTGGCACAACTACTATTGGAACATCTTCTCTTGGTGCCACTTCTGTTGCAACATCTTTTCCTGGTGCAACTACTGTCGCAACATCTTTTCTTGGTGCCACTTCTGTCGCAACATCTTTTC
>JAVQJG010234716.1:0-18902 GCA_036024015.1 Craterocephalus amniculus | reverse complement strand
TGAACCTGGTGAAAATGTGATAACTGCATGTGGAAGCTGCTTTTACACAGAATGATTATTGCAGTTAACAATCTATATGAAGTGCTGGAGATATGTATAAGTAGACGTACTGAACAGGTTCGTTAAACTAAATTAAATAACTCATGGAGTTCGATCAAAAATGTGACCTATTTGTCAACGCAAAACTAAGAATCCAAGTCTTTTTTCTTTTCTGAAAGACATGATTGGGTCCTGCCAGAAACTAATTAATGTATTGCAGCTCATAAACTCCAAGTGTTGAGAATACCTCAAGTGTGTAATCTTCTAATTAAATGCACACGGCAAACAACGTGCTGAGCTGCATAACAAATTCTCACTTCTAATATCACAGCATTGTTTACATCTGTTGCTGTCCAAAAACAAATGTACAACCCAGTTATATCTGGTGTATTTCACACGCTAAAGAATAAGGCAAAGAAAAAAAATAAAGCGTCAGCCTACTTTTAGCTTTAGCCAATATCAGTTTGCTATTTCCTATTGCTCTGTCTCATTTGTATGCTCTCTGAAGAACAAGAATCTCCCTCTGCTGTCTTTTTTGTGTCTTTTCTCCGCAGAATTGCCTAAATGAACAAATGCTATTCTGAAAACCTTATTGACTTTCAGATGCAAAACACAACTACGTGATCTGCAAGGTCAGATTCGGTGAAATTCAGTGATTTCTGCTCCCAGCAGATTGCAGTGTCATGCGCAATGAGGGCTGAATTACAAATACGGCATTAGAGATTTGAGAAACAGATGCATGAAGGTGCTTTCAAGAATATGCCATTTCTCATGCAAGCAGCTTAAAAACGTACACCGACTGTTAAAATCCCCATCATAGAAACATTGAGAAGTTCCAATATTGACTAAGTGGTTCGAACATACTCTGAAACATTGCCCTTATAAGCAGATAGCTGGAAAGCAGGTTCAGTGACTCCTATAAATGGCTGGTGGAGGAGAGCAGGGAAAGATGGATTTTGTTCTGATGAAAGAGAGAAGGTGGGAGAATTTGTGTGACTTTGTTCAGATAAAAGGTGACAGTAGGTGGGTGGATGTGGGAGGTTCAGCAAAACTTTAATGATCTGACTTGTAAGCATGTTGCGCCAGCAATGCCAAATATCATTTGAAGTTGTGAGCACATTCGTTGTAAAAAGTGAAGCCGACCTTCTAATCTGATGTGCTTATTTGTGTGGGTGAATGTTTGTTTAATCCTTCCCCGCTCGCTCAGTGTCATTTTAATAAATCAGATCTTTGTGGGGTGCAGTTAAACTGAAGGGCCACATAATGGACTCGTGCCCTAGGCCAGTCTGACAGGTACTTCTTGGGCTCAGGTTGTGTTTGTAATTTACTGCTAAAGCCAGAGTTTAGAGGGCTGTAGAACAAAAGGGAAACTTTGCGCTGCAGGCGTTTGTAGGACACACTTCCCTGCATGTTTTTAGATGTTTCCCAGCTCCAACACACCTGATTCAGAGAAATTAAACTCTTCTTCAAGCAAGCCTGTCAATAAGCCAGGTGTGCTGGAGCTCGGTGAAGGTATACAAACATTTAAACATGTAGAGCAGTGGGTTCTGAGGACCAGGATTGAGAAACACTGCTGCTTAAGTCTACTGAATAGGATGAGAAAGCCTTCCAGTAGAGGTCAGTATCTCTGTTCCTATCGCTTGCAAATGAGCCACCTGTTGTGGAGCTGGTGTGTTGAATAAACATGCACGCGTTCAGATGAGAATAAAACTGTTTAAATGACATTTTCAATGACAAAAACAATCTGCTGTTGATCTGTCTTTCTCCGCGTGGGTGACTAACATGCATATGTATGCAGGTATGTTGGAGCGTGCTTTCATGACTACTTACTCTCCACTGTGAGCATGACGGGCTGGCTGGTTTTGTTCTCCCCGTTCTTATCGTTCACAGCTTGGGCATAGTAGCGTCCTGCATCTGGTGCCACTGTGGACAGGATTACCAGCGTGTTGTCCAGGGCGATGGCACTGATGTGCAGAAACACAAACTTTAATAAATCCTATTTCAAATACGCCACATTCCTGCATAGTACATTAAAACCTGCAACCATCATTTTATCGCAGCCTCAAATAGTGCAGATATTTCAATCAAATTCTAAAGTTGGTCGCAAACACACGCAGAAACCTAGCCGGTATCTACACACACACAAACATACACACAAACGCACTCAGATCATTAAACCAGTGACTAGTTGTTTCTTACAGTCAATAAATCCTGAGGGTAAACTGACACACGAGCACACACATAAATTATGTCTAAAAAGAAGCAAACAAAGCCATATTTTTCACGAGCGCTTTCATCTACAATGTACTGCCGTGTCTAAAAAGAATAGCTCAGAGGTTTGCCTCCTAGTTTGTAGTATTTGAGTAGAGCACAAAGTCCTCTGTCATTTTAATTTCTGCATAACCTTGGGGATTTCTGCACAATGATACTGTATGTGTTTGGTTCATGGAAACACTTGGCCGTTCGCTAAGATGGCATTTTTATTTGCATGGAAAACAAATTCATTGGTCCTGTGTGACAGCATTGTCAAACTGATAAACATGGATATCTTTGTTTGAATTTTATTTGCACCCTTCAAGTCATGGTAGGAATCCATTAGAGCTCCATTTGTGTAAAGAGAAAAAAAATTGCAACATCCTAAATCACCGTTGATTGATTTTTGAGTTTGCCCTCTTTATTTACATGTACATCAATTACAAATGTACAAAGCTGCACAGAATGCCATTCAGACGCTACAGCATTTAATATACTTGAAATTGCCCCTCAAATTTAAAGCTATCCTTTACAATCCTTTCAGTTACTGCTGTGGCACGGCAGCTTCTGCAAGGACGGAATGCCTGTTAAGCTGATAGTCCAAGATGTTTGTGAAGTGCCTATTAAATGAGAGTTGACGCTAAGCATGCAGCCAGATTAGACTCTTCTTATATCTGCCACCATCTGCTTGATCGGTGTGGGATAAACACTCCTGGACAATTAGGAGCCGCAGCTCTCACAGAGTCAACAGACACACAAACGGCAACATGCGCGCACACCTGTGAATATCAATGCGGCGTGACACAAAGCAAGCAACCAAACGATAAATGCAGCGTCCTGCCAGCGCTTCTCATCGTCACAGAGCAAAGTTGCACAGCTTCGCCGCTGATAAGAGTCAGCCATGTAGCCACTGGACGAGGGGGAATGCATTTTTCTTTTTCTTTTTACAATATCTGTCAGTGCTTGTACTGCCATTTATTTATTTTTCTTTTTTTTTTTTAGGTCTGCAGGCATATGCTGCCAGTTTTTTATCATTATTATTATTATTTTTTTTAGGTCTGCAGGCAGATGATGCATGCACAAATCTACGCCTCCAGCAAGAACACGCTACTCAGGGTGAAAGTGTTCATAACAGCTATGACATAGTGCAGCTGGCTGCTGAATAATAAATGAGGAGGTGGTTTCTGAGGAGTTATAGACCGCCTACCTCTATTTGTCTGGCTGGCAAAATTAATCTCAGGTGATTACGTTCATAGAGTCGCCTCAGGAAAATTGCATATCTGAACAGCCGCGACTCCAACCAACATACAACATGGCACCACTCTTTGACTCACAAACTGAGCATGGCTCATGTAGATGCAGTCACCCGCTGAACCCCCCCAATGTATGCATCTGTCTTCAGACATATTCTTACCACATGCACAGACACACACATGCATGCTCACAAATCCAACCAGGGCTGAGAGCTGTCAGTCAGTCATATCATCAATTGAGGCCTTTTGTCCAATTTTGTCTAATTGGTTCCCCTGCTGCCTGATCTATCTCTACCCTTCCATCATTCTGCCTGCAAAGTCAATAGGGGAGATATAATAACCCGCTTTATCACTGAGAGGTGCTCCTGTGATGAACACAAGGCCTGCGCCAACATTTGCTCATCAACTATTCTGCTAAATTTCACACATGGCGAGAGGGGGAATTGGAGAAAATCTGTGAGCAGTATTGAACTTCTCAGTCGTCTCTGAAGTGAAAGAAATTCTGCTCCAGCTGCCCAGCAATAGCCAGCGAACTTCTATATGATCACACTTGCTCAGACAGGCACACGCGCACACACAAGCATAACACACACACATGCTTTAAAGCTTGCAAAAACACTGAGCTGGGTTGAATGTAGACTTACATACGACTGCTTGAGGGAATCTTCCGTCCATCTCTGAACCAGGTGATCTGTGGCCTGGGGAAGCTGTGTATCCGCGGCGCATGGATGAGGGCTCCCTCGCCCTGGGATACAGTTTGAGACCTCTCACCCTCCACGAAACCCCCCATATCTAGCAGATATAAAAATTAAATGAAAGAGAGAGCATGAAAAAAGAAAAGTTAGCGCCAGAGGAGAATTTCTTACGATTGCATGCCGATAAAGAGGATGAAAATGAAGAGTTATTATTGTCATTAATATCCTCCTTGAGTTAAACTAATCAGCATGCTGCGCTTTCACGAAAACAGTATCCTCCCATTCATCTGCCAAATACATAAAAAGATATATAAATAAATAAAAAACCGAAGAAAGAAAAGAGCACTTACAGGCAACCTGCACTTCAGTGCTGCACTGCATTATAGCACCCACTCGGTTTCTCACAATACAGCGGTAGTGGCCAGCATGGGATCGGTCCAGAGAGGTGATCAGGTACCTAATGTGCACACCAAATAGTGGTGCAATTAGTCATCATAAGCATGACAGACAGCAACATTTTCCATCTTGGCGTTTTTATCACCCACACTCAGGACGCGAAATTAATGGAGATGTTTCACCCGATGTCTGGAACTCGGCTTGAATGGCATTCAACTAAAAACGAGTGTTTGAAAACACAACAGAGCGCAGCTGACGCATGAGTTGGTGCGGATGTGAGGCCGGCTGGTCGATGGCACAACTGCAGCGAGGCAAGTGCATTTTTCACACAGACAAAGCCGACTTCCTGACTGGCAGGACTCACAAATCCCCCTTGTTATCCTGCATCTTCAGTCTGTTCAATCAGATCATACAAGCATCTTCCGCATGTTTCAGCTCTGCCTATCTGACATGCATTCAAGTGTAATGGTGTGTGTGAAAAGCTTGCTAGATAACCTAAAGGCTTAGTCCCCCTGAATTTGGTTTTTCCACAGCCACTTAGAAGTGTGGCATCTCCCATAGCCACGCTCTCCCTATCCTGCGATTCGGATGTGGTGGGGAGTGTGTATAGGGTGTCTGATTAAATGGATTCCAGTTCTCCTCTTTCATCGGGGCTGGTGGAGAATAATAAGCAGAGGGCTGGCCTGTAAGGCAGACCCGCAGACCAAGTCATGTGAGTGCAGCCAATTGCTGAGGGGAAGACAGGGGGGAGAAAAATATAGGAAGGTGGAAACATGGGAAGGAGGAGGAAAAAAGTCAAGGAAGGGTTGCTGTGGGAGTGTGTTTGTGTGATAGCAGTGATAGCAATCAGACAATCCCACCTGAGAGACTATCTGTCAATGTCTAGTGCTCAGGTCAGACTGTGAATAAAGTCTTTAAAAAAGGACTAAAACTGGATAGAATGTAATTTTTACGCACAGACAACAACTACGGACACACAAAGAGTCCCTGTTGGCACAGGAAGAAACTTTCTTTGGCCACAATTGATGCTGTTAGAAGAATTCTCCTTCAGTGTGCTAAGATTCTTAAATATGTAACATAACAAATCCATTAAACGGCATCTTCCTGCTCATGGAGCAACAGCAGCATTCCCACACTGTACAAAACGATGAAACGTGTGCTCTCTTATTCTGTTACTATAATGACAGCTTCAACAAACTGCAAGAGAGGAGTGAAAAAAAAGGCGTGTTATCTGCTTGCACAATCTCTGAATGTTGAATAGTGTGCAATACATATCAGAATAAATCTGTAATTCCCTCAACACAACATGTTAGCTTTCAAGGGAGATATGCAGCCAAACTGGAGCTGAATAAATCCATGGAAATGAGTCTGGAATATGAATAAAAATGAGCAATTGTGCTATTAGTTACAATTAAATGCTGTTGAAATGTCCTCCTGCGGTGCAATAATTACAGTTGATGAATAAAAGAAAAGATAATAAAATCAGCCCTGGCTGTGCGAGATTGTATTCCTCACCTGTATTCCAAGGAGAAACGTGTGAGCTCACTGCCGTTGTAGATCCATTTGAATTCCAGTGGCCAGCTGCCCTCAGCCATGCAGGTCAGGACCAGGCGGTTTCCCTCCAAATGAACCTGGGTCTGAGGAGGCTCCATCTTGAAATAAGGTGGTACATCATCTACTGGAAGGAGAAGAAGTGGGGGAGAAAAAGGAAGGAAAAGCTGAGTGACAATAAAAGACAGGAAATAAAAGCGTGAATGGAGAGGAAGAGTGAAGCGCTGAGTGGGAGTTGTTAGCAAAAATGGAATCTGTGATTCAGGAAGTTATAAGTCTTCCCCGTGAGAAGACTCGCATCACAATTTCATCTGTTCACAAGAAATGAGGGGCTGAAAACAAGCCATTTCCATTTTTCTTCTATATTGATTGGGAACTTGAAGGTCAACAGAAAATATTGCCAAAAGCACGCGGAATGAGTTGTTACCGTGAAAGCAGCTTACTCTTTCTATTCTAAATTGAAATGGGCTGGCAGAGAGGTGGATGAGCAATCAGTGCCGAAGAAGAAGTGTAAATGAACACTTCCATACCTCAAAAACCGCTAAAAGAGGACAGAGGGGGGAAGATGGAGACGGAGAGGAGCGGGGCAGGAGCAGACAAAGCAGATGGAGAAAAATACGGCAATAAAAAGAAAAATGGAACGCAAGCAAATTAGATGAGGGAAAAAGTAAAGAACTAGGAAGTCATCGGAGGTAGCGGCGGTATAGGGTTGCTTTCGAAAAACACAAAGTTTCCCCATCTTAAACCCCCTTCTCTGACAGGATGAGTTATGCTCTGTGCTTCCCTTCATTTATCTTTATAGTTCCCTAATGCAGCCAGATTATACAGGCCCCATCCGCAACACTGCACACAGCCAGTGCAGCCCGTGCAGCCAGAAAAAAAAAACAAAAAAACCAAAACCCTTTAAGGTGATACTCAAAGTCCAGGGCTGAGTTTGGAGACAAAGTGCTTTCATTTGAGCTGATGAAAAAGGCATGATCAGACCTATTGATCTGTCTGCCTCACCAGCCAAGGGCGACGCAGAGCCAATTGTGCCAGTGTTTGTGGCGGGCTAATTAAAGTCTGTATTAATAGTTTTAGCAAGTCGCCAATGCCCGGAGCGCGACTGGTTCTAAATCTGCAAACACCAGCTGACTCGCAGCAGATCACCGGTACCGTCTTTGCTCTCCGCACCCATACGCAGGGTTTTTACAGCTGAGATTTATGAGAGCAAAGGAAAGAGGCGGAGGATGTCGTTGTGGAACTGGGTGAATGTGGGGGCAGCCTTGCCGAGCAGGGAAGAGGGAAACAGAAAATTGAGCCCGATTGAAACTGTAAATAGTGTGGACCTGTGTTCCCACAGACAGTCATGCGTGTAGGGGACAAACATATAGAACAGAACACACATTTTTATCATTGCTTACAAAGCCTATCTGGAGCCTATTCTCTTTTCTATCACACCTGTCAAAAAAAGAAAAGGGTAAAACACATGACCAGTGGTTTCACAAACCCAATCTTAAATTTAGTTTGGTAGTAATACTCCCTTCTCTACTCCCTTTTTTTATTGTCTACCACCCTCACATGGACTTCACAAAAACAAACACTATCAAAACCCAACAGGCACTTGAAACTGATCCTTCCCTGAGCCCAAATGTGGGAGACATCCCCATTTTCCCCAGGCACAAGCCGCTGGAGTGGTGGCTTCGCTGTAATTCCATCCACTAGCAAATGCATTTGTACTCGATGCACGCAAACACACAAACACATACACACACACACATATATGTGCACGATTCGAAACATTCACTTATAGCAAGACAAAAAACACAAATGTTGCACCAGGCTTGGAGGCTCTGTGTAGGCCTACTTAATGGTGCCGATCCATCAACGAGCCACCATTAGAGACCTGCGCATGCAAAAAACCTAGTCTCACACATCGATCATCTGAGGTAAGGAATACACATAAAATCAACTTACTGATGTGAAATTGTGGAACGGGGAATTGAGTGCCCTGTAATCACCACTGTGGTTACCTGCTATGGCGCAGCTCATGCGATCACATTGCTTTCTGCCTCAAATGACCCATTCAAATGAAACATGATTATAATTCCCTGGACACTACTTATCTCTGACACTTGTGACCGGCGTTACATTTAGAGCAAAGTGCATTATTTCTCGAACAAAGCCAGCTAGGAAGAGAGAGAAGTTGATTGCTTAATATCATAGAGGAGCCTGAAATCAACGTCTGTACTATTAAGGTCAAGTCCAAGCCTGCATAGCAACCGCCTGACTCTCTTAAAACTCCGAGAAGTTAAAAGACCGCAGACCCTTCAACAGTATTTACTGCCACAACAAGACAGGAGCAATTTCTCTGCACGTTCGCCTCTGGGAACTAATGTGTTTCCAATAGAAAAACTCTTATCTGAGCCCGATGCTTCTATTCCTTGCTGTGTTTGTGATATTCACAGCGAAACACTGAAGGCAAAACTTTACTGATACAAGTTTGTATCTGTAGCAGGCAGAGTGGTGAGTCAGTGGAGGGATTACTTTTGTGGGTGTCAGCTATAGCAGAAAAATACATACATATAAATCTACAGTACAATGTACACACATGTCAAAACTGGGATATCTGTTTATTTTTGCTAATGCACATCAGAATTTATACATACATAGGGATCATGCAGAGCATGTAGTGGGATTCACAGACTGGTGCTTTGCAAACTGCCATTCTTCTGTCACTAATGTGTCAGGTTCTTCTCCGCTGTGGTGTTATCACTATATGATCCAAAAATAATCTCAGGTGACATCTTCTTTAATAATCTAAGACTTCACTAAATTAAAAACAGTATGCATATGACATGTATATGCTTGCAGGCATGTGTTTCCTCAATCAACAGCGATACACAGGTGCTACCCAGAAAATTAGAATATGCTGGAAAAGTTGTTTTATTCAGGCAATAAAAAGGTGAAACCGACACATTTTATGTACTAAGTACATAAACTTCTAATAATTTCAGTAACTTAACTTCACAGATGAAATATACGTATACATAGATTGCATGTATGCACTTATTGAGGATGTTCTAATTTTCTAAAGTACCTCTTACTTAACTTCAAAGATCAAACGTACACATATAGACAAATAGTATGCAAATCAATATATTTCTGTTTTTATGTTTTGCTGACAAGGATTTGCAGCTTCAGAACCTCAAATTAAAAAAATTGCATATTTCTTGAAATTGATAAAAGAAATAGATTTTCAATGAAAAAATGTCAGGCTTCTGAGAGTAAACTCTTGGTTCTGTACTTCGTACATAAAATGTATTGGTTTCACCCTTTATGTTGAATCGCCTGAATAAAACAAATTTTCCTTCACATTCTAATTTTCCGGGTAGCACCTGTATATCCTGGCTACATCATGTGTTTATTCCATTACAGCTGACTTCAGAAAGGCAGCAGTAAAGGGAGGCAGAAATGCTGCATCTTATTTTCCAGTAAAGAACACAGGGAGATTTGGCAGTTGCATGGCAGTACCCGCTGCAGACTTCAAATCCAGATGGAAAGCTGGAGTGCAGTCCCACTGGACCAGAAACTCCTGCAGCACTATGACCAGAGATGAAAGCCAAATTAGTCGGCAAATCTAGTGAAGACCAAAAAGGGGGACCAGGAGGGATTTTTAATGTGACTGCTGTGCAGAGCGGCTTACCCCCCCAAACAGCCAATCTGCGCCACCGCAGCCCATTCACCACAGATATAAAAACACCTTATTCCAACCTGACAGCTGAGGTTGAATGGTGGCACGACTCCAGTCGGGTCCCCTGCTGCATGTACAGAATTTTAATGGCTGTGAGACAAAGACCACAGGCACTGGGGCAGCTTTATGTACCAAAGCCCATTGTGCTCTCCGCTGCACCATGCTGGCATGCAATCACACAGACGGTGTTCACATTCGGCTTTTGTTTCGGATTTAATTTTTTTTTTCCCAGATGCTTATTTTGTGCTTCACCTTGCAACCCCAGCTCAACTTAAGCAGCAGTGAGCTCTTCCTGCCCTCTGTTTAATCCTCGGGCACCCGTGTTTAAGCTTTTGTAACTGCATCCTAGTGGGCACTTGACACTGTATCACTAAGATTCAGGAATGGTGGACAGCGGAGCCCCTGCCCGGTTTAACACATGGAGGTCTCTTTTTATCCACTCTACTCTGTCTCAGTCCTTCTCCTTGTACTCCATTTTCTTTAACTCTTTTTGCACACACATATTCATGCTCATACAATAACATCCCTGCTTCTACGGCACGCTGCAAATTCCCCTACAGTGTGCCATGTCATCCAGGAAAATTTAGAGTTGTCATTTAGCCTCACAAGTTGGTCTTTAACCTGTGAGAAAGGTCACGGTTAGCATCTCTGATGGGGTTATGCAACTGTCATGGCAGCGACCTTGGCCTAGTAATGGGTGGGTGAAAGCGTGAGGTTTGGAGGGGGGGGGTTAAAAGCATCTTGAAAGCTGTTCAAAGTCCTCCCTTATGAATACATACTTACTGCAGAAGGCCCACTCTCATACCCATACGTTGTCCTCTTCATTCGTTTTTTACTTACAAGTCGAAATGTGGATGTTTGAACTTTTAAAAAAAAACAGACACGTTAACACGCAGCCACTCAAAAAAATATACACTTCTCCCCATGAAAACACACAACCGGTCCTGAAGGTCAGGCCGATCACAAGCGGCTGTCACTGTGACAGCGGGCACCGATTTACACTCCATCTCTTAGGTGAGTCAGAAAAGAGGGGCGACATGAAAGGATGGATTAGGAAAGAGGGGGTGAACAAGAGAAGGCAGAGAGGAAGAAAAGGGAGTGACAGTAAAACAGATGGCGGGGGAAACGCCGGGTTTAATGGTTAAAACAAAGAGAGATTGCGAAATGATGGAGAGGCAGGGCGATATGACAAACTGAGACGTGGGGAAAGACAAATGAAACGAGTAAGGGGGGGTGTCCTCCAACAACAGACAGCAAGGTGAAGCGACCCATTACGAGAGAAGCCAAACAAGCAGGCCAGGCCAGAAGACAGGGCGGGGAGATGAAGAGCTGCTATGTACCCTTACATTCATTTACACAAATGGCCCATGGATCAGCATCTGCATGCTTTATGTGAGTGCCCGTCCATCACCGCGTGATGTATCCCGGCCATCCCCCCGGCTGTATTTATAGGCTCTAAATCATGCTTGTCGACCACTCAGGATGCGCTGCAGGAGAACTTTTGTATCTCTGTTGTGGCAATATAGACTTTCATGCTATCTGCAGAGGGGGATAAAGAAGGAATATGGATTTTTTTATGCTAAGTCATTAAAAATGTTTTTCTTTTTGATGCGGCGTCTGCTTTGATGTTGCGGAGAAGTCCTCGGGTTTCTGCGGATGAAACACCACCCGCATCTCAGCTGTGTTTAGTGGATTGCCATGGGTTAATTGATGTGTAATTGATGAGATTAATTGAGGTGTAATGTACCACGGTGACGTGTCTGGGTATTCCACTCACTGCTTGTGTGTATGTGTGCAAGTCTAGGTGTGCCTGTGTGTCTACATTAGGCTACAGCAACACAATTAGAAGCCGTACTGTAGCATTCAGCCAACAAATGGAGATTTAATTAGGAGTGAAGACGGAGTGGGAGGCCAGTCAATGGGCAGCAGATAGAATTATCCGGACACACAGTCCAGCAAGCAGCCCAGACAAATTCACAGTCATGCGCATACTCAAACACACACACACTGGCTCCCATTGCAATTCTCTCCAGTTAGCCTTGATGCTCATGTGAATGCTTTGCTACCTCTCCACAACACTATACCTGACTAAAACTATCTTCCTCTTTTTGATTCCATCCTCTTTCCACTCCATTTTTTCCCCATTTTTGTATTTTCCCACCACAATAACAGTTTCCTCTGAGGATGTTGTGGCAGTCGCTCTTCCTCAGCAGCCTTGATCTCTCCCAATACAGTAGCGTTCATATACTCTCTCTATGCCCTCTCATCAGCTGTCATCTCATCTCACACACTTTTACTCTCTGTGTCCCTTTCCGCCGAGCTCTCTGCCAAGATGTCTCTCCGTCTTCTCGCATCACTCCTTAGTCTCGATCTTTTAGGCCCGCTCTCACATTCTCCCAAGCAGTACCAGTGTATTGTATTGCACTTACCGAGGGACATGTCTGTGATATCCAGAAGCCTAATTAGCAAGTCCAGCTTCTGGCAGAGAGCACGGCGCACAGAGGAGCACAGGCACAAGGCCCGGCCTCAATTAATGAGACCTCGCACACCCCACAGCCACCATTACATGCCCTGTGCAGCGTCTAGTCTCTAGTCGGCACAGCCCTGTCCGATGAACAACTGTAGCTAGATGTACGAAAGTTATGTCTCCAATCATCAAAGAGTAGCCACAGAGTAACTTTGCGGGAGATAAAGCAGGGATTCTTGTCAGGCTTTGTGGCACCCAAATAAGATTTATGTATAGTAGCAGTAGTGAGAAGTGTGTTTATGTTCTTGGAACCAACATATCGAGTGAGGCTTGCTTTCTAATGATAAAATATGAGGAAAAATCTCTGCATTAAATAGGCATAGTTTGGAAAGCTCTTATGGGTAGAGGATTATAAGAAACGATCCGGGCTTCCACCCTGATTTAGTGGCTGGCATCATCGCAAAGTTCCCCCAGGTGTGAAAGACAGCTTCTACGGTCTGGAAGAAGAAGTAAAAAGGTTTGAGTGCCAGATCACAGGTCTCCTCCTGAGTCGTCTCTGTTCTCTTTTCAGTAGGGAGGATGCAAAGGATGCAGGTGGTAGCAGCTGTGGGAGAAAAATGGAAGGGGAAAAAAAAATCCATTTGATCTTTGTGACAGCTAATTGACGTTGTTTTAAAAAAACAAAAAAACAAGAAGGGAGCAGAAAATAGATGAGTAACAGGAAGTGAAAGAAACAACTAATAAAATAAAAGGGACTGAGAAGAACATCTCTGGGCTTTTACACGAGACATGAGAGGACTTGAAAGAGGCCTAAGTGAATTTGGAAAGTAGGGCAAAGACTAACAGAATAAATAAATAAAATCAACAAACGCGCTGAAATGTGAATTCCACAAGGCCCCGGGTCATTAGAGTTAATACCGTGCGTAATGCCATCTGCCATGATTGTTTACACTAGGCTGGATAATTAGATCTTAATGAGTGGATGGTATGGTGGGGGAAACGCTATTTCACACGCGCTGAGATGGAGATAATCAGTTGCACCTGCAAACGCTGTGTTGCCTGTCCATCCTGGGACCTGTGGGTAGCTCTGTGAAGATGTAGCTGTTAGACGGGTCTTGATTTAATTGCTTGAAGCACGGAAAAGAAACCGCGTCTATTTTTTCCCCCCACCCTTCCCATCATTAACATATAGATAGAGTTTTAGTTATTTAGAGTCATCTTTTCTCTTGACATTAGCTAAACCTGTTTGCTGCTTGTTCGTCTTTGTCCCTGTTATACGTGTACAGGTGTTTGCCTCTGCATGAAAAACAAATGTGCGCCTTTTTTTTCTCAGCCTTGTGGGTTTACGGCAGTGTGTGTTTGAAAGATCAAAACATTATCAGGCAAAATGCATGGACTCAAACTGCCATGTCCCATCCGTGCCTCTCTCCCCAACTGATCCCTTTGAACCTCTGAATGAGAGCGATGACACTAGCATGCTAATAGTGTTTTGCTAAGTGTGAGGTACCATGGTGCTCGCCGTTATAATATGAGCGTATGGAATGCTAACGGCACACTGCAGCTGACAGAAAAAAAGAATTATTAACTCCTTTCATTACATTTACACGGCCCTGCCTGTCCGTCTCTTTTCCTTCCGCCAGGCTTCGGCGTGAGCGCCAATCACCGTTGGCTGTGTTTAATTTACACGTTCTGAAGTAGACAAATTCTCTCTTTGACATGAATTGTCATTCCTCCCAGGGTTTGAGATCTGAAAAGTTCCTCATAATGACAGCAAAGTCGCACAGATTTGATTACACGAGAAGAATAACCAACCTGTGGCGAGAAACAGTTAAAGGTGATATATGACCCGAGGCCTCCATATATGTATGGAGTGAGAAGTGTATGGTTTTTTTTTTCCATCTTCTATAATTTGCACGGACGGGGCAGAGTCGCAAGGATCATCACCTTTGTGAACAAGGCAGCCTGTGGGAGCAAAGACTCCTCGTTCCTAATTGAGACCTCAAGAGTGTAAGAGCTCACAAAATGGAGCTTGTCAGATTGCTGACCCTCTCCAGCACATGAAAGAGAGGCCCACAAACACAATTTTCCTCCATCATCCCGGCAAGGACCACCAATTCCTGCTTTGTGATGATGTGACGGCTCCGCCATCGCTTCCATCAGACGGCGCCTCAAAGCCGCCTGCACTCTTTCCAGGACACGCGCCTGACCTCTCAGGCGCACACGTGGTGTTCTTACACGTCTCTGAAGTGCACACGCACAAGGGAGCAGAAGAGGAACACGGCTCGGAGACGTAGTCGGCCAGCACCTCGCCAGCAGGCAGACAAAGATCTGAACGCCTTGACATTATGCTTATGGTAGCGTTTGGCTGCTTCTTACACAATTTCACACCACATTGCTCATCTCAATTATCAGATTAAGTAACAGGGGGCTGAGTGAGAAGCATGCAACTCGAACAAAGCGGGAGAAATTCTCATTCAGAGACACTAATTGTTTTGCTCTCCTCGCATGAACCTATAAGCTGGTTTAGCGCAAGAAACATGACTTGTTAAAATTGGGTAAGTATAATAGCATCCTATGTGAATACTATGAAATTATGCGGCCAGGGGAGTGAAAATACAAAATAATGATTAGATGCTAATTCTGAAAGACCACACAAGAAGATGAAAGATGTGCGTTTCTGCTCTCTGATTGGGTAAGTGCTCAGTTTCCAAAACAAAGTGGAGTATCTCTCCTTTAAATGTGATTATATATTTGTTGTACACATACAATCAAATTCTCTGTGTACTTAAAACGCCCCTCTCCTTTTAAAAATGCCTGTCATCTGTTCACGATTAATGTAACAAGGCCACATTGCTACTTGAAAAGATTGTATCATTTTGATCTGCACATTGCACGCTGTCTTACAAGAAAACCACAGCGCTTAATCAATAGTTCTCATAATGCTCACAACACAACTCCGGCTTGGTGCCCGTTGCCAACAATGCTATCTAATATATGTGGCTGATGATGGTTTTTCTAATTATATTCTGAAGCTTGCACTCAAAACATTGTTCCTGGTAATGCTGCAGTGATGGAGGCTATGGTTGTGTTCCTGCATTTAGAATGAGATCAAGAATCAAAATCCACCTTGCCTCTTTTTAAACTGAAGACTTAGTCTCTCTGCCCCTCCATTTCACATGCGGGAGGGTGTGAAGTGAGCAAAAGGTGTTAGGAACTTGTGAATTTTTGAAAGTAAAAACCAAGGTTAGCTCTATTTTTGACAGTCTTATACATATGCAAGAGCTCTTTATACACAAAAAGGAATTACAACCGCAGCAATTTTCGTCCTCACACAATGTCATGTACTGTATATCCTGGAGGTTATCGTTGGAAATTACATAAACTTAAATTGGAACACCATCTTCCATCAGGTTAATGTATTCAGAGAGCCTTTTTTTTTCCTACTGTTCTCCTGCTGTGTTATTGAAGCGTTCCTACCACCGCTCTTAACGCACCAGTCTAAAAAAACTTCATGTTGGTAATTCTCTGAACTTCCCCTGCCTCTGAGGACCTACAAAGCGGAGGGACTGACTGTAGCTGGCTGCAGTCGCACACTTTAATTTGTATGGATGATCAAGCCGATACAGCATAAAGCTACTGGCGCCCAAGCAACGGCATGAGTGATTTGAAGGCTTAATGCGGCCCTCCAGACCACACAGAGTTATAGCCTGTGATTTGCATCATAAACGTCTGTTAAATTTCCACTTTTGGAAATGAATATCACTAAATGAAAACCTGAGGGGGAAGCCATATGGAAGACGAAGGAGAGAGTGACACTTTTTTTTCCCCCTCTCATTTGTACTTTCCACCCATGATGGGAACTAATTGCATATTACTACATCTATAAGCCATGCATAAATACACATCAAATGGCATTTTTTCCCCTAACATCATAATCCCTGGATAATCTTCATCTACACTATGAGAAGCGCTAAATTTGAGTGAAGATCCCCAAATGAACATATTTACATCAGTCCCATTAGTGAGACACTGAGGAGATACTGCTCAGAGATCGACTGCAGCTTTGAAATGCCTGTAGGCACTTTGGAGTTTTATTAGAAGCACTTTAACTTACCGTGCCATGCTAAGTAATGTGCTTTAATACACATATAATGCAGTGGATTACAACTCAGGATATTAATAAACCATCAGTTTTATTTATTACTGGTCCTTTGCCATAACAAGGAAATGACATGGGTAATCTGCCATGGATTTGACAGCTTTTGTGCTTTATGGTTAATGCATGTGTTTATATGTAAAAAAATAAATAAATCATAGTGTTTGCATAATTCTTAGCTCTTAAACACAGTAAATGCATTTGATTCTGACACTACAGAAGGTGTTAATGTGCAAATATGTAACAACTGAGATGTGTGGTGTCACTCCAGTGAGATGATCCACGTATGAATTAAGATTAAAGAGACATGTGTGCACTCCACAACCCTTTAATGACAGAGAGATCAAAGCCCAACATGTTCCTGGCTGATTTAAGGTATTCATTAGTGATGGGTCAACAGGTCATCATTAGCCGGCATGCTTACTCCACTGATTGTATGTTTGTTTGATCATCAAATGCATCCATATGTGTCTCTGATCTCTCCAGCAGTGTGTGGGAAGTACGCAGGTCTCTCCTGTGGCCCCATTTCCCCACAGACAAATACCACTCCATTGGCGAGAGCCAACCTCATCGTTTGTAGCTCCTGCTTCCATCAACTCACATTCCATCTATTACGGCCCAACAGGATGATCTTCATGGCTGAAGCTTATTGTAAAGCCCTAGCCTTGCTGATTCAATAGGCTCTAGAGGGTTCTGACAATGACCAATTCACTCATGAGTATTATTCATCACAAAACCTTTCCAACGCTCCAATAAAAATCCACCACCCACCTTTCCCACTCTGTTTGGTATGCTGTAACAATCCATCACTTCCAAATGTTCTAGTGCTCCTACCAAATGTAGCAGGCACACACAAACATACGCTCTCTTGCACACACACACATTTTTCTTTTCTCTTACAACTCCAATGAACAAACTCTTTTTCACCTCAGAAATTGCTATTTTGGTGCAGGGCTATTCCTTCTCTCAGCAGTTTCAAATTAAACCTTCTTTCCTGGCTCCCCTCTACCATCCACCTCTCTCAACAGTGAACTGCTCTCTTGTCTTTCACCTTGCCTGTCTCACCTTCAGATGCCACCCATCTACTGCCTCCATGCCTGACTGCTTTGACAGGCCCTGCGATTCAAGCAGGGGGTGGATTTGAACCCCTTTCGCGGAGCGGGGCACCAGCAGTGGGGTCCACTCTCAAACCACCGGACGTAGAGCCCTGAGCCACCAATTAAAAAATCATGAAGGCTTTTAGCGGTACGCACATACACACACACACACAGGCCTGCAGTTTCCTATGCTTCTGTGGATTGGCTGCCTGAAAATAGTCTTTGTGTTCCTGAGACAACAGCAGAATATGCAGGAGGGTGGGGGTGAGGAGATGCAGGTTAACAGAGCAGCAATGCGTGGGCTCCTGCGCTTTCCCCTGTGCTCTTAAGCAGGACTCTCCCAGGCCCCTCACTCCCATAAATTAAGCATGATACTCACTGTATGCATGGCTAATGGCTGGCTCCTATATGTGCACTGGAAGTTGACTTTTAATTGTGTGAGAAAACAGCTCTACTATACGCCAAGACTTGATAACTTTACTTCCATTGTGCCAAGTATTAGATGCCGTTAAAGAGGATTTATGCTTTATAGGAAAAGAAAATCTGTCTGTCGTCAATGTTTGGCTTAATACAGAGAACCATCTGAATGTGAATGGAGGGTTAGCTTCTTCTTTGGAGGTGAATACGTAGACTAATGAGAATGACAGTGAGACAACAGCAGAAGTGCCTGAGTGGCTTGTTTAGAACAAAACTGCACAGAAATGGAAAATGTGACCATTTCCTTCACAACTGTGAGCCTATTGTGTGTATCTTCACTTGTGTGAAACAAAACCTTAAAAGGTGTGATAGAAGATGTTTCTTTTAACAGTTTTTACAATATTAGATATAAATGGTTTCACTGCCCCATAAGGTATGATTAATTAAAATCTTTAAACATATAATTGTCATTATACATCAGCTGTGAAAGCAATGGGACTTAAAAAAAACATCAACCAATCATTTTTACAGTCACTACGTGTTTTATTTGTCTATTCGACCGTCAATCACTCTTTGGATGTGCTAAAAATATCGTGCACAATCCCGTCTAATGTTCACAGCAGGTGGCCAACAATCACTCTGCTAGCACTTAGCAATGTCTGATGGCAGAGCTAAACGCCACTAAAGGCGGAAGAAATAGTTTTTTTCGATGTTGCTAAGAAGAGCAGAAAGACATTTCTGATATGATATCCGAAACTAAGCTTGTGGATGTCATCGTAGGCGTGGCCAGGGAGGGAACTGGGACCCGAAGAGGTTGGTCATGCGCTTATTCAAAAACTCACTAA
>JAVQJG010234706.1:0-10010 GCA_036024015.1 Craterocephalus amniculus | reverse complement strand
TTGCCAATGAAAATACGCCCAGAAAATAAAGATTGTTCATGAGTCCCAAGCCACGAGTCCGAGTCGAGTCTGAAGTCTTTTAGGCACGAGTCCAAGTCAAGTCTGAAGTCAATTTAGGTCAGACTTAAGTGCAACTCGGGTCCGAGTCGCAAACTCGAGTCCCCATCTCTGGACCAATCATAAGGGAGTAGTTCCGCGTAGCTGCATTCATGTAGCCAGCTGCTCATTGCGGACCTACGCAAAGTCTATGGTGGTGACAGTGTACCCCTCCAGACGCAGACGACATGAGAGTATAAACCCAGCTTACTCGGCCGTTACCTCACCTCTTTGAGGTACTCGACATGATGTTTCGTAGCAGCAAAAACCACCGTCTGTTCATGAGGCTTCACAACGTTCCTCAGCAGGTGTAGCAGCAGGGCTGGTTTGTCGTCCACACGCAGATGGAAGAAAGACAGCTGATGGAAAAAAACAGAAAAATTGTGCATTTGGAAAAATGTGGAGATGCATGGAACTGAGATATTTGTTGCAGGTTGTAGACTCCACTCATTTTTAGATTACGAGTCTGCAAGCACTTTAAACAAAACACAGCACATGGAGTCAGGGAGTAATTTTCACATGTTTAATAAACTAAACAGTTTTTACCGTAATCTGGTCACTGAGCTTAGAATCAACATCCAAGCGAATCAGCACAGGTTCTGTCAGCCCTGGAAATAAAATAGAACATTAATCCGGGACCTTAAGCCCCAGGATAATTTTTTTCTGTTTATTTTTTATGCTTTTGACTGATTCAGTACAGTCCTAGCTTCTTAAAGATCTGATCAGTTTGTGCGTGAAAACCACAACTGACCTGATGAGGGATGCAAAAACCTAAAATCTCACCAGCTCTGGCAAACTCCACCAACATTTTAGGAAGAGTGGCAGAAAACAAGACAGTCTGTCTGGTCTCCGGGAGCCTCTGGATGATCTCCTGAAGCTGCTCAGCAAAACCCATTTCAAACAACCTGAGTGAAGAAAGATGCATCTGTGATGTAGGAATTCCATCTGGGAGATTCAAATATGAGGCCTTTAAAGATGCAAACTCATTTCTCACCTGTCAGCCTCATCAAACACAACATACTCCAGGCTTTGCAACTTGAGGTTCATTTCCTTGATGACATGCATGAGACGACCAGGAGTACCGATGATTCTGAGGGAGGAGGACAGAGATCAGGATTCCTGTGTAGCTCAGCATGTCGATGGAACGAAACAACACTCGACCAGGAAGCACCGTGAGAAACTTACATGTCAGGGTTTTCATGGAGAGCTGCAAACTGATCCTCCATCCTGGAAAACAGCAGAAATATTAATGATTCCACCATTGTAATGGACTATTAAAAACATTAAAACAATGGCAGAAGAAATGAATGAAAAATGCTTTATTAATCCCATAGGGAAATTCAATTTCCAACTGAGGATTCACCCACCTGTCTCCACCAAGAATCAAAGCAGTCTTGAGGCCTGTGAACTTTCCCAACTAAAAAAAAATATATATAGAAAAATCAAAAGAAGCACTGAAGAACCATTATCTTAAAATATTTACACTCCGTGTTTCACCAACGACCCTAAGTATCTACATAGAAAACCCAACTCTTGTCTGTATAGTTGACTTACCTCTTTTGTGAACTTCATAGTCTGTAAGGCCAGCTCTCTGGTGGGGCTCAGGATGAGGGCTCTGGCTCCTGTTTGAGCTTGAGGGGCCTTCAGCTTCTCAAACATGGGTATCAGGAAGGCAGCTGTCTTACCACTGCCTGTCCTAGCCATAGCAACGACATCCTTTCCATCTAGTATCACTGGGATAGTCTATGGGGAGGTAGAGAAAAGGATTCAGAATCAAAACTCAAAGATGCAAACAATCATTTCATGTCACAGACGTACCTTTCTTTGAATGGGTGTCGGGACTTTGTAACCTTTCTTCATTACACCTTTATAAACAGGGAAGCTAAGACCTGAAATGAGACATAATATAGTTAAAGTTGGTTGACTGCAAGCAAAGAGGAGTGTTTTATTTACACTTACCCATCGACTGAAACCCTCCAGACTTCTTCTTCTTCTTGTTTTGTGCTCTAACCAGCACCCTGGTGTCAGGCTCCACATCTGACATGCAATCTGAAGCTGCAGGGAACCGCGGCAGTTTCCTCCCTGGCTGTGACACAAAACAAGAAAGAAGTTTTTATGCCTCCATCAATTCTCTACAGCCACTATATCCTGTTTTGGGTTGTTTAGAGTTGGGATGCATCCCTGTCCAAGTCCAAATCTAAAGGATTAAAACCCAACCAGACCTACAACTCCTGGTTATATGGTTCAATTTTTCTTTAAAATCTTTTGAAAAGGTCTATAATCTTTTCAGCAGCTGCAGTGTTGTGGTAGCACCACAATGTATTGGATTAAACAAAGAGGATTTCATGGTATTTTATGCTAATCTTCACTGATTTTAATGGACCTGGCAAAATATTACAACCACTGGGCACTATGATAAAGGACAACTCAAAATAGCCCACTCACTTAAAAAAAATATATAATGGCATTTTTTAAAATGTATTTATGTTTGCATCTTTTGGGAAAATCCATTATTTCATCATTTGACTGCATTTTTGTTTGCATATCAACGCATCTATTTTTACTAGGGGTGTCACGATCTCCATTTTTCATCGAAATCGATCGAACTTAATTCAGGTCACTGCAATTTCCTTACTAAAACCATGATCGTAGACTAGACTACTTTCAAAATGGCATTGGCCTCTGTGCTGTTTAAGAAGAAGAGAACAAAATCAGAATCGAATCGAATCGTGACCATAAAATTGATAGTCACTGACTGTACCAATGTATAGGGAACAAATAAATAGAACAAATAGAGTAGTTCAATACAAAAAGTACAGTATAACCTGTAGGCTTCTAAATCTTATGTTGTGTCATTAGAGATATAACAAGAGGAATCTATCAGAAAACTCCTCAGTTCGACTGTATGTGTTTCAACAGTTAAGGAGTATTGCTGTTACACTAACGACCCAAAAGGGAAGCAAATGACTTTTAAACAGTTGAATAATGCCCTAATTGTAACCATTATCATTATCTAGACTATTGAAAGACTAAAGTGTATTTTGTGACATTGAAAGCATTTGCAAGGGGCATCCGGATTTGAACCGGAGACCTCTTGATCTGCAGTCAAATGCTCTACCACTGAGCTATACCCCCAACTACTACTACTACTGGATCTCTCCATAATTACGCCGTGTATTTCAACATTTATGACAACTTTGTCAAATACTGATTAACTGACACATTGTCGAGTCATTAGTAATGAAGCTTGCAGTTATTTGTTTAAAATGTTTCTTTTTCTTACGGAATCATCGTCCTTCGTTTCAACAGCAAGCTCGAAGTCTCCGCTGTCAGAGTCAGGCTCCTGCTCCCTCTTGCTCGTGTGTCTCTTCTTCGTCAGTTTCTTTTTTCTTTGACCCATCCTGTTGCTTCGAAGACGTTCCCGCCTGTATTCAACAACTTTACCGTATAGATTACAAACAAACAGAGCAATAAATTGTGCATGTAATCTCAAAACACAACATCCCAGCTAGCGGACATATTGGAAACACGTGGGATATTTTTTCCTCCCCTTTCGTCTTCGTCTTTGGTTTGGAGTGTCCATAGACTCAACTCTGCCACCTACTGGTACGGAGTGTGTGGCATTTTTCTGTTTGGGCTTCTGTAGTTCAACGAAAAGATTTGAGCAAACATATTTTTTTCTTAAATGTTTTTTTTCCTGTTCTCTTGAATATTTTCTTAAATATTGTGCTAATTTATCCTTTTCAACTTTCATACCATACACCCCCTACTAATGATTTATTTAAAAGAGATACTTTGACTTAGCCTGCAGCATGATTAAGAACCCACACGTTGCTTACAAATGTATTAAATACATCTTGAATTATAATAGGAGTATTTCAAATGCATATATGAATATATGTTAAGCAGTTTCTTCCCACACCACTATTACTGCCAAGACAGATACTGCTTTATGTTAATTCACATATCTATCCATAATATTTGTTTTTAATAAATAAATCAAAATATAAAAATAGGCCTATTTTTATATCATACCAAGTTCAGCTAAATCCACCCCTGACTGTTGAAATAATAACCAAGGAGGTATAGCTGGCAAAACAGCAGATTAAGAGTAAATCTTTTCTTGTGCACCCAATTCAGTCCACTTTCTTGAGATTCAACCAAAGGTTTATCTTGGCCTTTACTCATTCTCAGCATGGTGCAGCAGGAAGGTTATGTTTCTGAACCCAATTAAGATGTCATCATAATTTGCCATGCTCTGAACCGCAGGGTCATCCACATTTATATTGCCAATGCTGGCACAGATTTAAAAGCCTCATATACCCTTAATGCTTCTGTACCACATCCAATTTTCCCAGAAAAGTTTAAGATGCCACACTCTTGCAGGCAAACATTTCATCACACTTTAAATCTTTTTAAAATTATCACATACTCCTAAAAAGAAAAAAAAAATCTATTTTACATTTAATCTGGACAACAGGTACGGTATCTTCCTCAATTTTGCTTTTAAAATAAAGTGTAACAATTTTTTTTTAAGAACCATAGTTATATTCTTTTAAGGATTGATGTTTCATCATATCTTAGATTTTCCCCAATCCGTTTCATCCACAAAGATCAGTTATATATGCATATAGGTAAATGTATATGTAGTCTATATTTATATTATTTGGATAGCGCTCCTTCTGGGAGACGATCTTCCTTCTGGGAGCCTTTAATGCTCACATGTGCAATGACAGTGAGACCTGGAGGGAAATGTAGGGGAAAACCCATGAAAACATAAATACAGTAACATTATCAACAGTTTACACTCAGACCATTCCTCTATATTGCCATCTTTCTAACGACTATAAAACTCATGGCTCCAAGAAATAATCTCCATGCATTTCTATCGGTCGCATAACTTTTCCCAGAGTGACTGCAAAGGACATCTTGGCAGGCAAAGCTTAACCATCCGTGCAACAACTGTCACACTTAGGCTGCTAGAATCCTGTAAATGCTACACGATTTGTTTTTAAAAGAAGACTTTACAAAACGGAGTTTCTCTGAGTTTCAGCATGAAACTCTCTGAGTTCTACATTTCTATCTCTCAGTGACACATAAACATGCCTTTGCTTATCACAAGTCACTGATTGAAATAGATGTGATTTCATGAGCTGAATTTGCTCATCCTTTAACTTGCCATTGTCATGTGAAAGCAGAGATCTTTCTGTGTTGAAATTCCTCCTGTGCCACAGCTTGTATGGACTTCCCTGCATTAAGGTTACAAACCAGATCTGTGAGGGGATCACACAGCATAGCAAATAAAATGATATTTCTTTGCTTGTCTTCTTGATTTGATGCTGATGGAAATAGTTTTCAATTAGCACATTATTCATATATTTCTTCTTATAATTATCCTACAAATAATCATGTTTCTACTTTTGCTGATTTATTGTTATTTATTGATATTCAGATCTTACTGTATGTGATTTCATTAAAATGCATGGCCAGCTGCTGCACGTAAACAGCTGTCCATGACATCAAAAAGCCCACAAAACTCTGTCTTCATAAGAAACATATATGTAAAGGCAATTGCCACCTATAGGAATGTACATATTCTCTCAATTTTAGATTTAGATAAAAATGCATTGATTAGTAAAGTTTCAACTATGAACACATTTCCCATTTATTCAAAACAGCTATATTTTCATTTTTGAAGTAACTCAGTGGAAATGTGTCCTGTGGATGATAATACTGACACTAATATGACAGCAAAATGTGTATTGCTCTGTTTGAAGCCAGTTGGCTGGTGTACAGTAAATAAGGTAACACCATGGCAACAGCCTGGAGCTAATGCCACTCTTGTTCACTCACAGATGGTGATGTGCAGGAACTAATCTGTTAAGGAAAATAAAAGGACTGAAGGGTTTACTTGAAGTCAGTAGGTGAAGCAAGTCCCTACGGCACCCGGTTTGTCTTGATTGGTGATTTATATTATATATCTCAGGACTGGGAAAATGGTGGTTTCAACAAGGAATCCAAAAGAAGAGGGGGGGGAAAGTTAGGTGGTGGCGTAAATGTGCTCTCAGGTCAACCTCCACGGCTGCTGGAGTGACTTAACTCTCAGTTCTCCCACTCTGACTTCCTTTCTTAATCACAGCTCCATTTCCATATGAGCCATTCCAGACATTTCTTTTGGATGTCACTTATTAATCAAAGTCTCTTGGTTTTAATGGTTTAAAGTCAGAAAAAAAGGCTTAAATTGATCATCTCATTGGTACAATCCATTTAAATGAAGTCATGAACTCAGATAACAGAATCACAATAATTCATTAAATCAACAGAAAGAAAGACTGCATTTTAAGGATTCATAATTACTGATCTATTATCTGTCTTTGATGATGGCTTCTGGCCTTTTCAAAGCAGAATGTATGCCTATTCAGGAGTCCTGGTGTCAGGTGAAACAAAAGCTGCTCTTTGCAGGTGGGGTGTGTAACTGCACGTTCAGCGACTTAATGAATGACTGTTGGCACCTGCGCTTTTGTCTGACTAATTAAAGCAGCATGCGTACATCTTGCTCAGCTCAGCTATTCCTTGAAGAAGATATCAACAAGATGCTTCTTGGAATCAATGAGCATATTATAGAAACTTTAAACAAATAGATTACTTAAAATGGATTAAAGAGTGCGAATTATGCTCACAGACAGATTTGTTTTTATGTTAGATTTTTATTCACGCCACATGGCCTTGTTGTGAAAAATGTTGCTTGTTTTAGGGAAATTAAGATGACAAATGTTGAGAGGTGTGTGAAGTTAACTGTTTGCTTTCTGTCGTCATCACTGCCTACGTTCTCGCGGACTTGTTTGCTGAACAGTCAGTGAGCTCACTTACTGACAGCCCTCAAACCATTTAAAAAAGCTGAATCTTTTGGTGGAAAATTTTTTTTTGTCTGTCTGCAATTGTTACTTTTGTCGTATGAGGTTCTTTCAGCAGTCCAATATGGAGTGTATTTTTATGCAATGGTGACCACCAGGGAGAGTAAATATAATGGAAGACAGAAAAAGAAAACAGCTTTATTAAAGAGAAAAATAAAACGACGACTACTCTGTTCAAACCAAGACTTCTGTAAAAGATAAAAACTTTGATTTTTTTTACTGTGGTTATTTTAACTCTACAGCCTATGACATAAATCAAATGGACTAAACACAATTAAGGAAAAGAAGAAAACTCTCAAAAACACAATGTGAATCTGTGCCAATTTGGCACACCAAGTGCTTTAAAACAGTCAGATACAATTTCAAAGTATATTATTTATCGGTCTTGACTAATAATCATGAATTTGGGAGACTGAAATTGGAGTAATCGATGTTGAAAAATTAAAATTAGATTGAGCTAGTTTTTAGTTTGTACTCAAATGCTCTAGTTCTCTAACATTCAGTGGGTAAATGGATACGTAATAAAAGTCGTTACAGGATCAGATGTCAGCATGTCTCTGGTAGGATTTTCATAAAGATGTCTGTGTAGCAGATGCTGCCTCTAAGCCATGAAGATTGAGGGGAATGCTTAAATTAAAAGATTATTAAACTGATGGTTTTTAAAGCTTAGCTTTTAAATGGGGGGTAGCAGTTAAACATACGTCCATCCTATCTGTTTCTATTCAATCGTTGATCTAAAAAAAAGCTAAAAAGGTGGCCTTGGATTCAGCGAGGCTTTAAAAGAAAAACAACTCAAAACATCCAATTAGTTTTGTGACTGATGTACTGTAACATGTCAGACAGGAACGTCTCCTCCAGCAAGCCTTCAAATGCTTGTTTGATTTTTCATGCCAGACGGCTGTAGAGCCAAGGGGCAAATTAATCTCTGAAATCTCATAACAGCTTCTCAGGCTGTTTTTAAAGGCTGTATGTGAATAAATGCTTTTCAGTTGAATCTTATGAAAAGATTATGGCACTGCTGTGAGATTAGAGAATGACTGAAAGTGACACTAAAATATTACATCAAAACAAACGTGCAAACATGTCAATAAGCCTCTGAATGAGCGAGATGATGCTGCTGCAAGCAACCTGATGATCAAAATTTGATCTTAAGGCAGCCAAAAAGAGGACAAAGGCTTTTTTGGGAGGTTTGGTGGCAATGCTGTGTGAAAATAATAGTGTCACCCTTAGTGGCAGCAGCAGATGGAGTGAGAGCCCTGGGTTTTACCCCCAGGCTCCTGGGCACAGAGACAGAGCAGCCACGCACAAAATGTGTGTTCACTGATTGGACCGCGCCACCCTAAGACGCCATGGGCTAATAAGATGCTGCACGGAGCTGTGTCTTAATGCTCGAGAAGACTTTTAGTTATGTTAACCCAGTATTTTCTCTGGACCTTAAATTCAACTGCCATAATAGATTTTTAACCTCAGTAGATGGGTTGTCTCAGTAGGACTGGGTTGCAGTTCAATTCAGAGAAATAGCACAACTTAATGAATAATTATGGATAAGAGCCACCTAATTATGCAAAACAGGCGCAGAGCATTCTGGAAAACACATCATTAAAGATAGCCAATCACTTGAAAGTTAACTTGAAGCATTGTGGTAAATGTATACTATTCTGTGTGTGTTTATTAATGCAGTGCAAAATATACACTATATCCTGTTTTTAAAGCATGTGCAAAAGTATTAATGGTATATGCGGAACATGATGTGGTAAGCACAACAGTACGCGAGTGTTTGTAATTGATATAAAAAGTGACTGAAGCTGTATTTTAAAGGGCAATAAAGCGAAATTCAAAAGTGCTTACATTTCTACAACTAAGCCAAAGCCTTTTGCTTGGACATCTCCTTTGCTGTATTAGTAATATCCAGCTTTGCACTCCCTTTAGTGTAAAACTGCAGAGGCACACATTCGGTCAAACTTTCAATTACTTGTTATTCTGGGTGCTAAAAGGCAGTTTCCCTTCAAGGCTCTGGCAGTTAATCTCGCAGCTATAGTGCCAGTATTAAGGCGATAATCATGAGACATGTGACAAATGTACAAAATATTTGTCCCCGCAGCCCATTTTTAAGAGTACCTAAGCATTTACCACCAGCCATTTTTATCATTTTGAGACATTTGAACCAGAGTATCCATTAATGTTGAGTAATATGGTCAAACACTGTCCCTTTAACTCAGCTGAGACCCTGCTGGGCAGCCATTTTCGTTAAAATTTCTTGTATAGTTTTCAGGGACAAATGGCCAGAAATTAAGCTCAGGGTGAATAATTAACTTTTCATGTGTTTCCTCTTTACATCTTGTTGTTTCTTTTTGGTCATTGCTTGCGCAGCCTCAGGCTCAGCTCATCTTCTGGTGTCTTAATTGCAATTTCATCAAGAATTTAAAGCCATGAAGCCCTCCCTATTTTTGTCACTGCCACTCTAAACTAGCCACCGGCAGGGACTTCAAGGGTATTTAAAGCAGCCATTGTGTATTGTAAGATAAGTCAGGAGCGGCTTGGGGAACTCACTTTCATCATTGTGGTGCTGGTGGACCTCCTCTCCTCCTCCAAGTCCATCCTTCTCTCATTCCTTCTTTCATGGTTTTATCACTCAAAGGCTCAAGCAGCTCTGCAGAATATAAATGAATAAGGGCTGTAAGATAGTGAGAGGAAAAAGGTCGGGGACAGAAACTGCATGTGCACGTCAGCACAGGGACTTTTACAAGGGCTGCTCTTTCATGCTTCACAGCATTCAGTTCAGCTGTGTTAATGCAAAAGAGAAATTTTTACATTACAGATTCATTACCTCTGTTCATAGTAAATCAAAATCTTGGAACAATGAGTCGTGTGTGTGTGTGTGTGTGTGTGTGTGTGTGTTTGTGTGTGTGTGTGTGTGTGTGTGTGTGTGTGTGTGTGTGTGTGTGTGTGTGTGTGTGTGTGTGTGTGTGTGTGTGTGTGTGCATGTGTCTGGGAGCAAGC
>JAVQJG010234681.1:0-23484 GCA_036024015.1 Craterocephalus amniculus | reverse complement strand
ATCATGATCTAATGTTGCACTTGTTTGCAGCATAATAGCTAAGAGCTGCTTCTCTAAACATATCTGCCATCTGGTGGCTAAATAATGTTTAACATTACAGTGATTTTGTTTAGTTTCGTAAAAAATAAACTACTAAATAAACAGAACTACTACTCTGTTGAAATTAATTTTTTCAATAGAAAGCGGTCAGTGTTCACTGTTAGACATGTGGCGACGCTCCAACAGGCTGTCCTCTAAAGAAATCAGACATTTTAAGTTTGCAGGAGCAGATCCGTCTCTCATGCAGCCCCCCCCCCCAAGCTTTTTCCTCCTCTTCCATCTTAAGTTCATCATGGCTGAACAAGGTCAGGAGGTGGAAACGTGTAGGAAGCCAGAAACAGGAAGACGGGTTTATAATGTGACTGTGTCATGTGACCTGTGGAAAGTTGCAGAATTTGCGCCCCAAGTGACCAAAAGTTACACGGTAGCCCTTTAAATGATTTTTAGATTTTATTAGAACTGTAAAAATGAAACACTTGAATGCATAAACACAACAAGTTATAACTCATGCAAAGATAAAAACTAATAGATGGATGGATGGATGGATGGATGGACGGATGGATGGACGGATGGATGGATGGATGGATGGACAGTTCAGACTGAGGAATCTGGATTTAAAACCAGCAGCACATCAGCTGTTCAGGGTGGAATGAGCTGAAGTTGGGATGAAACTGTCATGTAGAATGAGACATCCTCAGCGTAGAAGCGTAGACGAGGGGATCCTGTTACAGAGAGAGACCTAACTTAGCCAACCACGGTGGACCATCACACACTTCCTCTCCATAAAACAATTTCAAACACACACACAGTGACTCGGTGTGGCAGACAGGAAGAAGAGACTTCTCTAAGATGTGGGGGGAGGAGGAGGAGGAGGAGCAGCTCTGCTATTTCCCGAGTCTGAGGAGGAGCATTAGACCCAAGACAATGTCACAGCCAATCACCTTCAGCAGTGTCACATGACTCCCTCCAGTCCGCTTTCTCGTCGTCCTTCCTCTCCTAAACCTTTCTGACAAGCGCAGCCATCTGAAAGACTCCACTTGTCAAAAACCCAGATTCCTCCTCTCTCCTCTCCTACTTTTATTTTTCCTCTCTTCCAAAGTCTCCTCCTCCTTCCTCCCTTCATCTCTCCTCTCCACACCGGCTCATTGATCTCTGTCAGTATTGAATGTCAGAGACACGTTCAAAGATGCTTTTCGCTCCACATTAATAATTCACACAGCCTGAATCATCAATAATAATTCTCACAGAGCAATCATTCAGCTTTACCACCACTCTCTCTCTCTCTCTCTCTCTCTCGGTCTCCCATCCCTCTCTTTATCCTCCTCCTGCCCTAGGCCATTCTTCCCCTCCACACCTCATTCCCTACTTAAACCCCTCTCGCTCTGTGATATCTCTTTTTGCTTATTCGGCCCGCTTTTCAAGCTTTTTTTTATGTGTATCATATCTTCATCCTTTTTCTCTTGGCAAAGCGTTTTTTCACAAGGTCCGTCTGCACTTTTACAGTGATGGATTATCTAAACATGACTGCTTCCCTCCATAGTCTGATGGAACAAACAGTTGTGTTTTCCATGTAGTGAAACATTAGGATTATGACTCGACTCGCAGGCTGATCCTGCAGTGGTCTTTTTCTTTAACTGAGGCTATAACTCAAGTCCTGTCAATCACCTGCTCAAAAATGAATGAGGATGGACTATGTGTCACCATCCAGCCAGTGTATATTTACTTTAATAGATATAGTGGAGAGGAGGAAGAGGCAGAGGAGGACAAGTAGAGGCAGAAAGCCTCTCTTAATGTACATGTAAAACTCTCCAGTGGGCCCATGCCAAGTGTAAGTGGTTGAGTGATATTGGCAAAGGAAAGAGGAGGGGCTGAAGGGAGTGAAAGTGTCAGATTTAGGCATTTTCCTTAATGCTATAAGAGCTTATTGATATTTTGATTTTCACTGGGGGCCGGCAGGTGCTGAGGCAGCTGCTTTTTGCTCTGTCTCTTTACGAGTTAGAGATGTGGAGTTCATCCCATTCAGTTCATGGGAAAACGTTGGGAAAACCGTCTCCTGGGGATGAAACCGCCAACAAAGAAAGAAAGGAGAAATGGGTGGGAAAGCAGAGAACGGGTCGTCTCGGGTCCAACGGTTTCAGGGTTGGTCTACTTTAGAGGAGGAGACACAAATCTGGGAATCACACTGCGATTACATTCAGGATATTGCAGACTAAGAGCCAATGAAACTCTTTGCTGAGTCGGGCCCAAGACAATTTGTCCAACACTTTGATCGAAAACGAGATATTTAAAAAATTCAGATTACTACAAAATGCAGTATGACTTTTTATGGTTCCCAGCGGAGCTCATACTTTTTGGTGACTCTGACCTTTACTTTACCGGAGGCCTGCTGGCTCTCAATCTTTTATGCGATCCGCACAGATGTGGTGCTCTGCTCATCGTTCCTAATCCTTTTGAGTTATAAGGCAGTTATTCTCTATCTTTTATGGGCGGGACACCTACAATGAAGCAAGTCAAATGTCTACTACCTCTAACACTTTTAGAGGCTTGTGGAGGTAAAACTGCTCCATGTTCACTCGTTAGAAAAAAAGGCAAAGATTGGAAGAAGTCAGAAAGTGTGCTGAATATTACAAAAATGAATTTTACCTTGTGTAGCGCCCTATTAGAGGACAAGTGAGACTTTTCATGTCTCACTATACTGTATATCCATATATATGCTTTGTTTTTAAACAATTGTAGTTATTTTCTAATGAAGCATTTCATATTAATTAAATATATATACATGTAAATTTCCTGCATCTCATTTGCATGACTTGTCAAAAACTCAGATTCTTCCTCTCTTTTCTTCTGCTACCTTTTCTGTTTCCTCTCCGCATGGAAATGAAAACAGCTTTGTGAAATTTGCTGGAAAACAGAATGAGACGACAATCAGATCCTTTATCAAAATAACAGAAGATCCAAAAATCTATGTCTTTCTTAGCTTTCCTAAAGGATAAATCAGCTCTATGAGATCTTAAGAAACGCTGCTTTCTTTGTATGTTTCAGCCTCCCAGGGTAGATCGTGGATAAACTTGTTGGCTGTTTTAAACATGCACCATGTCTTATTCAGCAAAAAAAGCAAAAGAGTATTATCAGAGAAAGAGAGGAAAAGCAAGATACGATGACAGAGGAAGAATTAAGAGAAAACAGTCAGCGTTTGACTGACTTTTACTGAATGGAGAGAGTTCAGAGGAGAGGCTGGATGCAAAACAGATGATGAATCAGCCTTCGTTCCGGGGCGCCAAAGTGTGAAAACCTGTCAAAGTTCATTAGTGCTGCTCCGAAGTTTCAGTAGGAGACAATTTGGACAAACGTCAGTTATACTCAAATATAATGAAAATTATTTTAGTATGATTGTTTCCAAACATAAACAACCTTAACCATGTTTTCTTCTATGTCACTAGTCTAAAGAAAGATTTTTACATACATCATGGTTTCTGCAGCCGTGTGGTTTGGAAACAATTTTTTGGTTGTAATTTGGTGTTTTGCCACTAGATGACTCTCTTTCCTTCACACTCGAGTGTTAACATTGGTCCACCATCTGCACCTCAATCCAATGCAATTGATTTATGAAGCACCTCAAACACAACAATGTTGACCACAGGGCTATTAATAAAAGGACAGAGCATGTAAAAAAAATAGAAACTAAAGACACTAAAACACAGGGGAAAGAGATTTAAATTTAGAATTGAAGAAATGATTTCACAGCTTTGGTGCTGCCACAGTGAAAGTTTTATAAAACATTACATGACCAGATCACATAAACTGCATTAATCACGTTTTGGGGAAAGATTTTCAGGTGAGGCTGCGGAGTGTTGATGAAGTCCCCATGATCACCCCACGAGAGACGGCTCAAAATTGCTCAAGCAGTGTAAAAGTGCTTCGGGGTGATTTGGTCATAAAAACAAAAAGATGCATATCGGTTATTCATGTGTAATGGAAAAGTGTGGTGTTGTCATAGCACAGCAGCAGTTTCAGATGAAACATCCAAACAATAAACAAAAGAAGCAGAATTACCTAAACTTTCCCCTCTGCTGCTCAGCAACACAATACAGACTGAGGAGCAGGATGATAAACCCAGCTGTTCTAAATAAACTACAAAGCAATTATTTTAGAAAAAGGAAACATGAATAAAGCAAAGCGGCATGTTTAATAAGAAAGAAACTATCATCTTTCTGATAATAATTTAAAAAACTCTCTCACTATCTCCCCCTCAGCTTGGCTCTGCAGCTAATAAATACGAGCACTCCTGAGTCTCATTACAAACAGGAAGCTTGTAATCAGCTCACACTCCTCACACACCTCCAGCCCACTTCTGTCTTTAATGGAAACCTCACTAACAACTCTCTCAGGGATCCGGCCTCTGTTCGCAGCAGACGCTGAGAACTACCACAGAGCACGGTCTGATTCAAACACGCCAGCAGCCTGTCTCTTACTGACGCACACGTTTTCCTTCAGGAGGTCAAGGAGAAACGGGGAGTCGGTGTCCAATCGACTGTTGAGAATGAAACCATCCAGCTCCGAGACTGCTGCTGTCAAAGTCAAGTCACTGTATCTGAGCACAATATGACAGTCAAGGAGTTCACCTGAACACGGCTCTGCCTCCAAGCACTGATCCGCTCAACGTCTGCACCTGTATGAGAAGCAGCTCACCTCCAGCAGGTCTGAAAAAGTGTAAAAAGTTCTCTTTGTAATTACACTAATCCCAGCAAATGATTATTTAAACGGTGTAAAACAGGTCCTGCAGGACAACTTCTAACCCCTCTGCGTTCCTGCATGGTCAGTTTTATCATCTTTCACCACCCAAGAAGAAAAAACAAAAAACAAAATACACATTTAGAGAAAAGGTTGTTGTGTTATGATCACCCACCTGCTCCTGATCTACATCCAAAACCTGCAGGACAGTAAAATATCTGTAAGTGACCCTATACATAAAAAGCTCAACATATGCAGATTTCACCACATTTTTGAGGAGAATTTGGGACGAAGTTGTAATCCTGTGCAGACATCTTGAACCAAAATGGTCACAGTTTGCTTTTTCAACACATTTTCAATCCATTTCTCAGTTTTACCCCACAGCAAATATCCCAAACTATGAATCATCTAACCATAAAAAAGGCTCCTAACCAAGAACTGAGGAATAAAATTCTATTTTTTTATATAAAAAATAAACAAACAAAAATGAATGGACAGAAGACAGTTATCTAATATACTGGATTTATAAGATTACTTTTTGTTTTGGAAAGTTTTTACCATTAACTAATGCCATAGGTCGAAACATTACGTATCAACTATGACACATCGAGTTTAAGAGGTTTGGTTGCAGTCTGACAGACAGGAAGCAGGATTTTAGCTGCAGCACGGTGGTTCCCAGAGACATCCCTGAAAACTAGACACATGGAGGACAAGAGTCAGGACTAAAGACCCGAATCAGGACCTGAGAGATGCATCTGGACCTCAGGTGGTCCATCTACTGTTGCCTCATCAGAAATGGTCTCCATGGAAATGTGGCCGTCAAGAAGCCGTTCTTAAGGAAGGGAAACAGGAATAAAAGGCTGAGCTGTGTCCGATGACCGAAGAACGGGGCTGAAGATCAGCAGAAACAGGTCTGATGGAGGGATGGGTCGTCAGCATTATTGAGGAACAGAACAAAGAAGAGTTTTGGAATGTCCTTCAAGGATCCTGGAGAACTATAAAGGCTACTTTCAGAAATGTAAGGAAGCTCCTTTTAGAGAGCTACTCAGGCTAAAAATTCACTCTAAGCTCCTCAGAACTGGACAGTCCTTTCCTTATATTCTGTATTAATATTTGTTTTATATGTTTCAATGAAGTGCTGCGACAGTTTTATTAGAAATCTATAATGAAATGAGAACTGGTTCAAATCCTTCACACAGTCAAAGTAGCTGTTAAATTTCATGCCTTGTGTAAAACGATAAATTAACTTTAGATTCTCACACAGGAGATGCCTGAAAACCACATGTAATCATTAAACATTAGAAGATACAAGTGCGACATGTTCCAGATGAGATGCAGACTGTAAACACGGCGAGGCGAGGAGAAGAGCTGAGGATGAGGAGGGAAGAAGAATGAATAATCCGGCTGAGTGGAAGGAGCGAGGCTGCTGTGGTTTCTCTGTGGTCACTGAGTGCTGCTGTCTGCTGAACTGCACATTCACAAATCAGTCATACGACACCGATGAGAGGAGCCGGCAAACAGGACGGGGCTCATATGTTTAATTACAGCATCACTGCTGAAATTCCTTTTCAGTTTCTCAAGTTCACCAAATACAGATAAAACAGATAATTCTCAGTTATCCGTCTTTCACTTTTCCTCAGCAGAGCACAGGTGACATAATCCCTCCCCAGTCTGTCAGGGATGCTCTGTGAGGACCCCCTCATCTGTAAATAGAAACCATTGATTTGTGTATGGTAGCTCTGTGAAGCCCACAGGTAAGGGATATTCAACACCTGAGGAGGACGCGCTCACCTGCGAGTCACTGCAGGCTTCCCTCCCATGCCTGCACTGCGGCTCGGTGGAAACACAGCAGCAGAAGTTGGACGGAGGTGTAGAGCATGGACAAAAACGACCTTAGATCGCTTCATGAAATGATAAATTAATAGGGTTGGGGATGTTGCTGATATCGATACAATGCTTATTTGCTTGAAGTTTCACAATCCATTAATGATTCTGCTAGTTATTAGTGATCTGAAACAAAGTTTTTTGTCAAATAAAACTTTTTTTTAATGAGCTAACCGAATGGTAGAATAGAAATTTAAGTCTTAGCTTTTTTAGTTTGCAAACAACATGAAATAACATCAGCGATGTAACAAAATGTTATAATAACTCCATTATTTCCTTTATCTCACACAGCTCTGTGAGAATTATAAAGTCAACAATATAACTGCAAACCTCATTCATTCATATTCTTTGGCTTTTTGCCTCCAAAGTCCTCTACAAGAAAAGAATCGATTTCATCACACTGATATCGCCCTGTATCGATATTTGGATGGATCTGCCCAGCCCTAAATGAAAGGAAAAGCATGTTAATGAAAAAAGACTGGTTTGGTTCAGGGACAGCAGAGAAGAGATGCTGAACATGCAGGCAGGAGGTCAGAGAAGATGGATGGTGGTAAATGACACAAAGAGGGTCAATATGTGATTCATCAGGAAAAAATGATTCCTTCTTCATGATAATGGGATACTGACGGGCATCACACAGCTGCAGCATCCATGATGAGAATCTCCTGTTCCACCACATCCCAAAGGTGGAATACTATGGACCTGAGCTGTGTGACATGGAGCGTCATCCTGCTGGAAGCAGCGTCAGAAGATGCTCCACTGGGCTCAGAAAGGGATGGACATGGTCAGGAAGAAGGTACAGCTGATCATCCCAGCAGGATGGATCCGTGCTTCCATGATGCTTCCTGCAGATTCTGAGCCTAACATCTGAATGTGGAGCTGAAATGGAGACTCATCAGACCAGTTTGTCCACTTCAGGTGAGTCTGTAGCCTCAGTTTCCGGTTCTTATCAGACATGAGGGGCACCGGATGGTCTCCTGCTGCTTCAGCCCATCGGCTTCATGGTTCAGAGATGCTGGATGGAACCAGTGCTTACTGGACTCCCTGTTACCTTTCTATCAGCACCAACCAGTCTGCCCATCTCCTCTCTGACATCAACATCTGGATATTCTCTCTTCTTCAGACCATCTCTGGAAACCCTGGAGATGGTTGTGAGTGAAAATCCCAGAAAATCTCCTTTCTTCCTCATCCTGATGCTCAGCTGGAACTTGTCTACATCACCAGAAATGTTGTTGCCATGTGATTGGCTGAGTGCATAATAGTGCCAACAAGTAAAAAAAACTTTATTTTAATCCAGCAGTCTTAATAATCATGACCCAAATATTCCGAGTTTTACAAGAAAGTCCTTTTCACTGCCTAAATATAAAAGTTTTTCATGCTTCACTTTACATTTTACTCATCGGGAGTAATATCTTCTCTTCAGCAGTAAGTGTGTGTGTTTGTGTGTGTCTCAGAGGGATTGTTGGTAAGGGATATCTAACACCTAAGAGGGCAGACTCACCTGAGTCCGGTGCCAGTTTTCACTTCCTGTACTTATCGACACCTGCTTCCTGTTGTAGGAGGAAGTGGCCACGCAGCACGCAGCCCGAGTGAAACTGGAGGAGAGTGTTTGCACTGCTACGCTGGGATTGTGTCGGCAAAAAATCCGCCTCCGGATAAATTATGAATGAGAGTGATGGAGGGGATAAGAGGAGGAGGAGGAGGAGTGAGAAGGAGACAGAAGGGGAGCTATGACGTTATTGTGTTATCTTCTGTTTTACTGAAACAGCTGAAACAGAGATAAGTGACACACAGAGAAACACACACCGTGGCAGTTACACAGCACCCTGCCCTGCTTTCCCAGTCCATCCAGTCAGAGCAAAGACATCACAGCACAAAAGAACTTCCTCACAACTGAGAGACGTTTAGAAGCACATACATTACATGAATCTGTATGTTTAATTATCCAAAATAATCCAAATAAAAAAAGATTACAGTGGAGATTATCACTACTTTTAAAAAAAGTCAAATAAATTTGTATTGAGTTGAAATTGATCAGAAAAAGATATAAAAAAGGGAAAAAGTGGGGCAGTAAAGGATAAGAATATGAGGAAGCTGAATTGCGCTCTTTCTTTGAGACTGTGGATAAAGGAAGTTTCAGGTTATATTAGTATGGAAAGACTTTATGAGTCCCTGCAACTTGCATAAAGAACGACTCAGAAAATGAGAATAGCCTGAAAAAGTTGCTGAATTTCTATAACCCAACTTCAAGTGTGAAATGTACACATACAGCCAAATTTTATGCACATCAATATATCTCAGCTTTTATTTGTTTAGATTTTCCTGATCAGGATTTGCAGCATCAGAAAACCTGAAATTAAAAAACTCAGAAAATTAGAATATGCTTGAAATCAATAAAAAAATTATTTCAAACACAAAAATGTCAGGCCTCTGAAAGTAAAATCTTGCATCTGTACTTGGTACATAAAATGTGCTGGTTTCACCTTTTAACATGATTGCAATGTAGTCTTCTCCTTCCTGTTGTCCATCAGGGGATGAAGTTCTTATTGTAAGCTGCGAGGTTTGAACATTTTTTTACCCTAAAGTGATGCAAAATGTATCAGAAAACTTCCATATCATATGATACATGTGGCTTTACAGGGTTAAGTGTAATCTATACAAATTTAATGTGTATATATGAAGAAGAGTTTGGTAAAGTTAAGCTATAGAAGAAGGAAATCAACTAAACCATATTTGGACAAAAAGAAAAAAGCAGGAGGATACAAATGAAAAGAAAGAGAAGAATGGTAATAACAGAGATGACCCAGAGGTGAATCAGTCTGTACAGATGCTGAACAGCTGGATCAGAAGCTGCAGGTGAACATGTAGAGACGACCCACGGACGCCATGTCTGTGATTTTTCGAAAAGCAAAGGAGTGTTTGAGGACAGACTGAGCGCAGGGAAACTGAGATGAATTAAAGCGAAACCCTCATTTGATCCATAATTGATCGTCTTTATACGAGGTGGCTGGTGAGTAAAAACAGAGGAAGTCTGATGTAGATAACAAGCACACCTCCCAGCGCCGTGACGGCTGTACGTGACCGCAGGATGGAGAGAGGCGGGCGCGAGAGTGCCTCGCTTCCATCTCTTGATGTTTCCTTCTCTCTCTCTCTTTCCTCTTTTCTCCTTTAATGAGTGTCAGAATGCAGGTTTCTTTTTTTGTGAGGAAAAGGGGGTGGGCAGGGGGTAGGGGGACGAGGAGTGGGGAGGAAAAACAAAACAACAAGAAAGCAGAAAAAGACCAAAAGAACAAGCGTTTCTGATAAAGTGCTTACGGAGCGTTTACAGCAAGTTCTGCAGACATGTGGCTGAGCGCTGATGTAGGCCACCAGCCCACAAGACGGGAGCGCTTTATCTCTGATTAGAAGCTACCAGCAGGGAACACTGCACACAAAACACCCGCCGTATGATTCCCACCGAGCATCTGCACTGATGGCTACACCTGTAAAACCTTTTTTAGTCATTGTATCTGATTTGGGAGAGTTTATCCTCTTCACACAGTTTCACTCTGTACGGAAGCGATCTAGGCCCAGAAACTAGAAATACACACAGGTGAGTTTGGGCTGAAGCTTTGCAGCAGAACTTGAGCTTCTGTTCGTATGAAGGGGAGTTTGGAATCTGATTTGTAGAGAAAGCCAAATCTGTGTCCTGGTAAAACTTAATCTCACCCTCTAAATGGCACAGTTGAATTATTTCCCTTGTTTAGTCATTAGAGGGAATATTTGAACCAAATAAAAATATTTACTGGAAATGACTGAATTTTGTTGACCCAAGTTTAGTTTTTAAGTTTGGCATCATTTTACCACCCAGTGAATGACAGATTTTTCTTCCCTGGGTTTAGGAATGAAGACACAACCAGAGGTTAATGCCTCCATCTAACATTCAGTGGTAAATCATGTGGATTAGAGGTGGTGGGTGAAACTTCCTGTACCATCCAATCTTAACGTTCAAACAGAACTAAAAAACCCAACATTATCTAAATGTAACATAACACAGGCAGTAAAGCATGTAGGCCACATTCCTGCATGGAAAGGTGGATGTGTGAATCTGGAGGAAAGTATTTGTCATTATAGGATAACAACTCTGTTAAACTTTGCTGTAGAACTCTGAGAGTTGCACGCCAGCCTCAGGTGTCTCCAGAACATCAGACTTGTAGAAGTTAGAGAAGAAGATGTTGTTCCCAAGATGCATTGCACAAATAAATGAAATACAGGTAGACTGTAAAAGTTACAATTCCTCCAGATACAGTCCAGTTGGGCCTCGTTTTACATTATTTTCTCAGTGCATTTCTGAAGTAATGCTAATTGCAACTTGTTTGGTTTCGTGTTTCGGTCAGATGCTAATATTATTTACAGGTCAACCCCAGGATAAGATTATGTCATCAACTTGTCTTTTATTTGGTGGATGAAATGCCGTTTGTTGATTGATTGGTATTCATTTTATTGGTGCTTTCACAAATTTGTCCATGTTTTGCTACAGCTGTTCAAATACCACATGTTTTATCCATTTATTTAACTTCATCTAAGCTGTCCTGCAGGTCTTCAATGTTTCCCTGATCCAACAGCCTGCAGCTCTGCACATTGGCTCATTCATCGGAGTCGGGTGTGTTGGAGCAGAGACTCATAAAAACCTGCAGGATTCTGGCCCTGAAGCACTGGAGTCGGACACCCTGGCATAAAGAATGGATTCATGGTTTTTGTTGAACTCTTAACTGAGAGGTTTTGTTTTCTACTCCAAGCATTAATGAGGATGTTGTTTCATTGACATGTCACCACAGCAACCTAGAAAATGGTAACAATAATAAACAAAGAGATAAACACATTTTTATTCATGTATTCATGGTTGTTTCCCAATCTATCAGAAAAGTAATAACGGTGACAATAATGGAAGATGAAATGCTGCTTGTGTAACATCTTTGGTTTGGAATCTTTCATATTTTCCTAATTTATTAATAAGAAAAACATAAAATATTGACATTCTTCTGGTTCAAACCCACACCGACTGATGAGTTCTCATCGGCCGACTAACAGCTGTCATCCTTCTCTTCTTCCTCCGTGGCCTACAAGCAGGAGGATTTGTTTACCTCTCCTCTCACAAAGACAGAGAGGAAATATGAAAGAAAAGAGTAATGGCCTCCTATAGAGATGTTTGCCAGCTTTAAAGGCAGGAGTTTTATTAATAAACCAGCAGCGGCTGTCAGGGCGCTCGCCTCTTTTCTCAGACGGGACAGCAGAGACGAGGCTGATGGGATGCACAGCAGATTTTTTTTACAAATGGGGTAAATGATGAACGCCACAATGACAAAAACGCCAATAACAAGACAAAGAGAAAATATTTTAATGATCCTGCTGGTAAACAAGAAGCCTCGCCTCCCCTCCCCCCACCTGTCCTCTTCCTCTTCCTCTTCCTCTTCCTCCACCTGTCTGTTCTCTCAGACTGCCGCTGACTGCCGGAGACGCCGCCGTGCGATGAGCTCTGACTGGAGCTCGGCTGCTTCGGGACGCTGGGAGGTTGTGACAAGCGCTGCCCTGGCCCTGTCGCCACGGTGACGCAGACTCTGTGATGACTGGCTGTCTCTATGGTGACATGCGCTGCCACAGGATGTTGGGCAATAAAAAAGGAAAATGTCTGTCTTTTACCTGGTGCTGGGAAGTGTCCACCACTACGAGTAACTCAGAGAGCTGGATTACATAACAAAATCCAATAAATGAGCGAAAAAGGATATTTTAAATAATCCCTTATTTTATGTTTTTTCCTTGGTTTTAATAAAAACCTAAAAGAGTGAAAAGAAAGTTTCTGCAGGAATAGAAGGTCGAAGATTAAAGATATAAGATTTTGTCATGTGATGATAAAAGTAGAAGCTGGGCTGATAATGAAGCAATAAAGAATCTGACTTTAAATGTGTTAACTAAACGAAAAAGTTTAGATAATCAACTATAGGGTGAAATTTGCAGAAAATGTAAAAATTTCATGCCATGCTGATGAATGTACACTGCAAAAATTCAAATAAATCAACATTAAAAAAAAAGGCTGCCAGGAAAATATTGTAAAAAAACATGGGTTCTTTCATTTTATTTCAGCTTTTAAAGTCTTTTCTGTCCAGGGTGTACCCCGCCTCTCGCCCGTTGACAGCTGGAGTAGGCTCCAGCCCACCCGCAACCCAATTGGATTAAGCGGTTCAGAAAATGGATGGATGGATGGAACTTACGTATACATATTGTTAAAAATGGCAAAAACACAAAAAAGTCTAAAAATGAACTGTTGCATTCATTCATTTTTTAATATTTTGCAATTCTATTGAAGATTCTTCTATTTAGTCATTAACATAATCAAATTAATCGATATATTTCACAATTAAAACATTTTATTTGAAATATACTTTGTTGACTAACATCGTATTGAAGTGGGAATCGGTGGTTTAAATATTTTGACATAAAATGCTTTACATGATATAAAATACATTATTGTCGTGTTATTGCATCACTAGACGGTAGAAGACGAGTATCAGATTGTGTTCAAATGGGTTTTTAGCAAAGCTTTTAGCAAACAATGATGCAAATGTCTCAGACATGATACAAATGGCATTAAAGGATTAAAAGACTTGATCCATAAGTTTTCCCCTGATTGTGTTTGTTCAACTTCCTGTCACGTTTCTGTGTCTCTCTGAAATACACTGCAAAAAGTTTACAACTTTCTTTGTACTGGAAGCAAAAAAAATTTAACAAATTTGGATATGACAGGGATGGACATAGGAATTAACGTAATTTTGTTTGAGCAGCATGCAGCCACACCCACATGAGGAATCACTGTCCCTGTTTATTCTCTCAGTAGATATTGTCTGGGGAATGAAATGGGGCAAAGTGACAGTAAATTCAGCCTGATTGAGCACAGAATAAAATAAAAAAGTGTCACCACGCTGCCACCAGAGCACCATTAGATAAATGCAAAATAAAACCTTAAGTGCCATAATCACCAGTGTGCAATTAAATATGAAATGAAAATGTCAGTGGAATAGACACCAAATGGCCGTAACTGCTGTCCCGTATCAGCATCGCCAGGCCGCAGCCGTAAAGCTCATGTTTGTTTGCTCCCCTCCATTTTTACTGGTGCGTTTTTACGGTCAGGGCTCAATCATATACAGTATCTTAACGATGATAATAATTGGACGGTGGGCGGTGGGGATGGCTTCGCCTCTACAGGAACACGGAGAAGATGAGTGATGGACTGCAGGAGATACAGAGGAGGAGAAAACCGGAGAAAATCAAGGAAAACGGAGTGAGGAGGCCCATTAATCTGCAGGTCGTAAACAGCTGGGGGTCAGAGTCACGAGCTCCTCTTTGGGTTGGTTAATACAATTAGTCTGACTTTGCTGTGTGGCTTTATAAGCATATAAACGCCCCTGTGCTCCTGTATTAATACACCAGGGGATATCAGTGATAAATAAGCGCAGGGCTGTGTGCATGCATGTGTGTGAACAAGCAGGTGGAGTAATGATTAGATTTCCATTAGTAAAAGAGGTAATGAATGCCCGTGTGTGTGTGTGTGTCTGTGTGTGTGGGATTGTTCAGGGTTGTGTGTGCAGTAAGAGGTGAATTAAAAGTGCATTGACTATGTGGCAGCACGTGCTATATATTAAGGGCAGGCAAAGCTGGCTCAAGCCAGAAGACCTATTCATCTTCTGGGGGAGGCCCCGCCCCCGCCCTTCCCTGATAAAACCGCGGCCCCCACACCACCACCTCCCACTCCACCTAACCATAGACCCTCCCTCTCGCCCCTATGCACGCACATAATCAAATTAATTAACATTCTTAAGATCCCGAGCTCATTAATCTACCGCAGCGGTCAGCAGAACCGGCGCAGGCACTGATCTGGACCAGGCAGCCGTCTGAGGAGGCAAAGCTAATTCACTCTTTGTTTTTATAAGCTGGACTTGGTTTAACTTAAAGTTAGAGTTAAAACAGTTACACTTTGCAGCAAAGGATCTCATCTTACCCTGGGACTGCTGGAGTGTGGGTGGGGGGTCTTTTTTAGTGACAGCTCTTCTGAATGGAGGCCTGTCCTGCTAGCCTCCAGCTGTCAGATCTGAGCTACGCTTGGCTTGTAGGAGGAGCTGCTGAGGCCTGAAGACGCTCATCAGTGAGGTTGGACCGGGGCTTAGCTGATGGTGGGGAGAAGTTTTTCCATGCGCTCCCAGGAAGGTGCATGGTGCACCTGAATGTTGCGGGCAGCTCAGGGAAGGTGGGAGGTCTGCTTTTCCACTCAGCTCCCACCACACTGAACCTCTTCCTCCTCCTTCATGATGAAGATTCAGATTGTTTTCAAGCCTCATATTTAGGATTTATATCATAGGGTGTCGGATGGTTTTATTTTAAGTCTGAATTTGGTCCTGTGTCAGCGAAGCCAAACTGATGTGGTTGAGTAGGTGTTAACGCTGCTTTCCAGTCAGTCACAGAACAGACAGTAAAACTCTTCTGACTGTTTAGAAAAGTTATGATGACTGTTTTGTTTTTTTTCAGGCACACTGGGCTTCTCTTTGCAGAAGGCTGGGTCCTGAGATAGCTTTTGTCTTCTCCCTTGTGAAAACTTCTTCTGTGGTCGTTTCCATGGACACTTACGTTTGTGCCCCGATAAACCTGTGAACTGAGTCCAGCTTTTGGATCCTTTTTACCATCCTTAACAATAAATCCCAGAACAGTTCAGGCCCAGAATACATCTGATGTTCAGAGAATATAAACCTGCAAGAGCTCTCAGATCCAGGGATCAGTTCAGCTGGTCCAGACCAGAGTCCAGACCAGCATCCGGACCAGCATCCGTGATCCATGTCTTTGCTCCTTGAACTGGTCACACATTTACACCACAGAGTTCAAACGAAGACTTCCAGTATTTTTACAGATAAAAAAAACCTCCTGAAGTAAAAACAAGCTGCTTTCTTTCTATCCTTTCACTCCAGATGTAGAGATTATTTTAAGCCAAACTCGTCTCACCTTTTTTGAAGAACTAATGGATTCTGCGAGGATGTGGGAGCTGCTAATGAATTCACCAGTGAGCTGTAGCAGATTGATTAATTCATGACAGGTAGCTGATCCCCTCGGCCCCCGGCTCCCCAGTGACCCAGTCCTTCCCTCCACTCTTTCCAGACCTGTACCCCTTCCCTTGGTGCTGTTGCCACACCCTCCCTCCCCTTTGGGACTCCTTGTGACACTAAAGGAAAAGGACTTATTAATTAAAGCTGCTGTACTTTCCTCTGCTGTCACTCAGACCCACCTGTGCTTCGGATTCATAGATTAGATTAGATTTGTAATGATCAAGGGACCGAGGTGAGGAGGAAACAGAGGGATGAAGGTAGGGAGGGAGGAACCGAGTCGCTCCAGCTGTTCTGAAGCGGAGGCTCAACCGGAGAGCACAGCGCTGTATTGATCCCGCTCCTCTCCTCTAACAAGGGAAGATTTGAGCAGATTTCCCCTCCGTGTCTGGAGGAGTTCATCCCTTTCATCCCCCTCACTTCCTCCGTTTATCTCTCCGCTCCTCTGAAGACTTCTTCCAATCCCCCCTCCCCACCCCCAAAGCTTACAAGACGGGGAAGCCCAGCTTGTGAAGGCTTGTGTAAGCCTCCCTGTGAATACACACACACACACACACAGCTCTTACATGCCAGCACAAACTGGTTTTTGAACCTGTGTACCTGTGGGTGCACAATGCACGCTCTACAGCTCGTTATCGAACCCTTATTCCGGGCTCGGAGCAGCATTCAGACTAAAAACACAGCATGGCCGTTCATTCGGGCAGTGCAGACAACATCTTATTATTATTATTATCCCCAACTCAAAGTAAATGACTTTACATACAGGTTTGTTTTCAGTCTGAAAGGCAAGTCAACTTTATTTATAAGCTCGTGTAAAAACAACACATGTTGACCAAAGTGCTGTAGAACTGTGACTGATCTAATGCAAATGAAAATTAGAGATAAAAAGGGGGATTGAACACAAAGCAGATATGAGAAACAAAAAGACAAGCATGAAACAAATAATAATAATTAAAAAAAACAACTTAATATTTAACAACATCAGTTTCCAGAATTGTCACAATATACCCTTTTGTCCTATTTTCATCATGTCAGAAGGATCAACCCTTTCATGCTTAATGTCCATTGTACTGGACATTAGTCTGATTCCTTCCATTGGAGTTTAGTGATTTATCTAATACACCAATAATAAGTATATCATAAAATCTAATATATATGTGTACACTGTATATATTTTATAGAAAAATTTTATAAAATGGATAAAAACTAAAAATTCAAATAACATAAAAAATAAAGCACCACTGTGCGTTTCTGCAGAAGTAAATGTGTAAAAATGTGTGTATATCCCATAATAATTCCTGTATCAGAGGGGTAAGCAGCCTCTACACATGCCTGCAGTCTTACACTCATTATGCATTTAATTTTACGCTGGGATATTTTCTTTTTAACCAAACGTTCATGGAGAATTTATTCATAATTTAGATTTTCCTTGCTTGTACAGTGTTGGTTGCTGGAGGAATCAGCTGATATGTCGGACCAGATTCCCAGGATGCAAACAGGGAGCATCAAGACAATAACAGAGAAATCTATTTGGATTTATACTCAGGTTTGCCCCTCCACTGTCACCTCCATACAGTATCTTTCTCATCAATCAAATACTCAAATTAAAATGTAAAATTTGTGCTTTGGTTTTTAGATTTTAGTTTTCATCTTCCTACTTTCCTCTAATTTAAAATTCAATCAGATGAAAATTGGCCGAACATTTTTCATCTGTGAGTTTTTAGAATTTTCCCGAACACAGTTTTAATTGCAGTTTTTGTCCCAAAAACTATTTTGGTTTGTGCATATGAACATGAATAAATAACTGCTTCTGAAAATAGTCCATCAGGATTGGGTGAAAATTTCCTAGTTTTTAAAGTGGACTAAAAGGCTCTGTGGATGCTCTTAGTGTGGCTTCAACATAAAGCTGCAATGATTTTGCAGATGTAAATAAAAGTTTACAAATCATTTCAGTTTGTGTTTGGAAAGGTGCAGAGACAGTCGATATGGCTTAGCTGAAGTCTGGTAATATCCTTTTTTCTGTTTGTCATCTCCATTAATGTGCTTTGTGAGTGAGTGGATGCAATCAATTCTGGCCTATTTCCAGCATGTCTGAATACCTGGTCACCGCAGCCGACTGTGTGTGTTCCTGAGGAAACGGGGGGGTGGGAGATGAGAGGGGTGCCGCAGGGATGAAGATCCCCTCACAAGGGGACAGCTTTGTGTCCCCGTCTGCCTCCCCCGTCCTCAGCATCCCCCCGGAGAGGCAGCGGAGTCATTTGCTCAGACTTATGATGTTGTCACGGCGCGTTACTGCCGAGTGGCGAGGCCCCCCATCATCACCGCCGCATCCCACGTCCCCCTGCTGCTCTACGCCTTCTTCCCTGGCTTGCTGACCCCCCTCCAGCCTCCACCACACAAGCCCCTCTCCCTTCTCTCCCACCACATCTCCTCATCCCTCAGTGGTCAGTGCGGAGGGAAGAGCTGCTGACGCAGACCAGCAGAGGTAACAAGCTTACCTGCGGATAATCTCCTAAGAGAAATTTCAAGGGAAGAAATGAGAGAGCGAGAGATGGGGGTGGGAGACGGAGAGGGAAGGCAGGAGGGAGGGATGGATGGATGGAGAGAAACTTATGGAAGTTTTTAGTCCCTGACTTGCTGCGCCAAGCACTTCCTATTCTCCCAGCCAACTGCCCCTCCGCGGTCAAGCACTTACTGCTCTCACAATGCCCTCGCTGAGGAGAGGACCAGCGGGGGGGGGTATGTGAGGAGAAAAGATGCTTTCCACCAAGAGGACCCGAATCTTAACAGAGAGACCTCATCTGCTCCATCATGGACAGTCTATTATCATTTCTATCTGTTCTTATTCATCACAAGAAGCAGAGTGTCTCTGAAGCAGATCAGCCTCCAGGGAACTGATTCTATTCGTGAAGCTGATCAATCATTATGCAAGTTTCCAAACCTGAAAAATGAAATGCGATTCATTTGTCTGTCGGTTGGTTTGATCCATCATGACAATGTGACATAAACCAGCCTGTAGTCTGATCAATGAACGAGTCGCAGCAGAAGCTCAAGCAGGAATCAGCGACTCCTGACCGACAGATACTGCAGGTTTTAGATGTTCTCCTCTCCTCCTTTAGATGTTGCCAGCCTCTTAAATTGATTTAATTCTGTTGTGATGCTGCAGCCCAAGATGTCCAGAGCCAAGATGACCTGCACATTGTCACACGAGTCATTTTCATGCTTCAGAGCCTCAAACTCTAGGCCTCGAGGGCCGTTATCCTGCAGGTTGTTGTTGTTGAATCCAACTCATCGGATTCAAATCAAACAGATCCTACAGCTTCATGTCAACTTCTTCCCATTAATTTCTGTCAGCTGTGCTGCAGCAGGGAAACAAGAAAAGCCTGCAGTCTGTGAGTTAGTCCATGGAAACATCCAAACCTGAGCTAACCTTACACGCCCCCAGTGCCAGAATGCTTTGACTCAACTGCAGCAAGATGCACAAGATGAACTAAAACTCCACGAGTTGAACTCCTTGACAGCAATGTCTGCCGTTTCATCTGAGGAAATTCTTCATAAATGTTGTCTGTGAATGACTAAATCTCCTTCACACTGGGGAAAGAGCAGTAACACAACTCGTTACCTGGGTTACCTGCTACCTGTTTGTGGATAATACTCATGTTGTCATGCCACCGGTAGCGCGTTCATGCATGCGCCCCAACACAAACATTAGATGCAAACATGCAGATGCTGTTCACCATTAAACTTAATTTAGGAAAATATTTCTGCAACTATTACGAATGTTGAGTAATCTGTATTGCCTAACTATGGTTTCCATAGCTATGAGTTGCTATAAACTGGTCTGATGTGGATTTAACTGGACTTTGCTATGAAATGCATTGCAGAAATAAATCAACTGAAATGCAAATCCGCAGTTTTCTTCTCTTAGATTATAAATACTTTGTTTAATCTCTGTACGAGCTGGTCAGTAACACACACAACTTGTGTGTTAGTTATTGTGCTTCCTCCTGTCCTCCTTTGCCAGGCTGTTGCGCTGCTGCACGTAATGATGAAAAGTCTGAATAATGAACGTGGACATTTGCATTAAGAGTTTTGTCTTTTGAAGTCTGAGGTGAAAACTGAGCCAAAGAAACAGTAAAAGTTCGGAGATTAAAAATGCAGCGAATCAGACCAGTGAACCGATAGAGCATGTGTGTGTGTGTGTGTATGTTTGTGTGCTTAGGGTACTGTCGGGATCTCTCTTTTAATCAAGCCCAACTTTAATGAACTGTCTTTGTGCATCACTTTCATTAGCACATTTACTCAATCAATACACACTGTGTATTCAAGCAATTCAATGAAAAGTATAATGTGATGTTAGAGCGGAGAGGAGGTGGTGTGTGTGTCTGTGTGTGTGTTTTTTCTACCCCTTTGTATATTTGACTGTGCATAATATAGAGGTAATTTAGCACATAACAGTGCACGTGCGTGTGTGTGGGAAAGTTGTCTTAAACCTGGAAGATTCTCCGAGACGTCTCCACGATTAACTTTGTCATTCCAGCTCGGGCCGAGCCGTCAGTGGCCATATCCGTCAGTCAGTCTCTATCCTGCCTACTTATTTCCCATCATGCAGCAGTTTGGCCGCAGAATGCACTGATTAGCCCTCTGACCATTTAATTAATTAGGCTCGGCACTTAATTATGACAAACTGCATTACTGCAGCGGCACGCCACGGCTCAGGCAGGTTATGTTCGGTAACAATTTGATTTGAGTGAAAATGGGGAGCACTGATGGAGGAGGGGGGGTTTATTGAGCGGAAAGAGACATATGATGAGATTAACAATAATCAGAGCAGCGGGAATAGCCCATGACCAGCCGGGGAGCGGGGGGAGGGAGGAGGGCTGAGATGGATCAAATTAAGTTTTTCTCTTCTCATTAGGGTCTGGAAAGCAAAGTGATGCTGAGGGAGTGTGCACGGGTCTGCCGGGCTGTTGGATGGGGATTTCATATGCTCAGTGCGTCTGTAAATTCCTATTCAGGCTGAGATAATAATCTAATCTCTGCTCTGAATCTTTGTTGGTGGAACAGCCAGAGATAATTTGGCAAAGTTTAATTTTCTTTTGAACACGAATGAGATCTTAGAACTTAGAGGTTGACTCCTCCAGCCTAAAAAAATGTCACCAGACTCTTCAAAATGTCCAGATATGGACAATATTTCATAGCTTTTTATTTTACAGACGGGAAAAATTGTGGAATGTAAGTCTTATTCTTATTCTGTCAACCAGCTGGTGTAAGGTTAGAAATAAAATTTGTAATATTCCCAGTTTCAAACATCCAGAAAGTCTTAGTTCAGCAGAAACACTGAGATTATGTTACAGACGCAAGTTTCAGTTTCAAAAATCCAAATCTGTATCATTTCTTCCATGCTTGACTTTTAACTTGATCACATTTTTCTTCTGTTGTCCCTTTTTCTCATTTTGTATTATTTTAAATTATTTTCTTCTGTTTTTGTTTCATTTCTGTCTTTAAAAGTTTATTTTGCTTTTTGTATTTTTAATGTTCTGCAATGTAAAAAACCTGTAATTGTCTTGTATGTACTAAACAAACGTGCTTTGCCTCTCAAGCCTTCCACATTTGGCTCACTGGTAGTATTGGTCAGTCTTTCAGGGTGATCTGTGGTGAGAATCAGCATCAGATTGAAGAGGAAGCATCTCCAGGCTGAGCGTGGCAACAAGCTTCATGTTACATGTTAGATTATATCCATTCAACCACATAAAGTTTGATTCCGCTCAGGATGCAGAGACGATCTCACAGCTGATTCAATGATGGGAAGTTCTGCTCTTTTCACAGATTCACTCTTTTGACTCAAATCCCTTAGAAGAATCAGATCTTTTGGATTTCAAATGGTTCTTTATTTAGTTTCACTCAGAGCTTCTATTTTAGATTTAGCACACATCAGTGATTTTTGTTGGTAAACATCTTTTTTAAAACATAAGAACCTTATTTTAGTGCATTTAAAAAAAATGTGATTACTACTTTAAACAAACATTTGAACAAAACACCAAACACAGAACCAGCTGAGGTGAAAGAGCAGTCACTAACCAACCAGAAGATTGTTATTTTAATTCCCCACGTCTCCTCTTGATGTGCTTATTGGGCTGTGAATGTGTATAAAACACTGAGAATGTTACAGTACAAGTGCTGTGTGAATGCGTATGTGATCAGCTGACTCTCAGAGCCGGCTTGTTCATGAACGACACATCAATACTGACCTCTATGAGCAAGAGGAAAGACTGGAAGTCGGCTCTTCTGATTCACCACAAAGCATTGGGACTCTTTGGGTCCGACACATCGCTCAGATTTAACATAATTATTGATAACTAACTACTAAAAACAGCTCAAAAGTCAGAATCTAAATTTCTTGCTGAGCTCAGACGTTTAAATGAAAAACAATCTGTTCTTTCAGCAACAACAGACTGTTCACATCATTTAAAAGTAAACTGGAGGAATATGTTTGCACATAGAAACAGGATAAAGTGGATACCTGACTCCTCTTTAGAGCCTCAAACTTTTTTTTACAACTTGGTTTTAACCTCTTCTGGATACAGCCAACATGTTGCATAAAAAGACGGGTAGAAACTCAGCTAAAAGTCAAAAAGCATCCAAAGTACAGTTCAAACTCCACCACTTTAAGCAAATACAAACGGTGTGTTTCATTAAAGCCGAGACTCTGGTGATTCCAGACACGTCCATCTCATCTGTGTGGGACAAAACTCCAGATCAGAAATCATGCTTTACTAAAAAGTCTTAGTCTGGCTTAAAATAACTGCTGATGTGTTTCCTACGACTCTGCTTTTGTTTGATATTCATCATGCTAGTTTCAATGATGATGTAAAGGAGCATGTTTGTAATCTAACCCAAGACTGGAAAGGGACAGATAAATACGGTACATGGCCACAGAAAAGCTGGTAGAAACAGTGATATCGCATCAAAATATGCAGCTACAGTTGAACTTTTCTTCATTCATTAAAAGAAGCCATACGATCGGGTACATTTAACTTCCTCAGCTTAAACTGCTTTGCATATAAATTAAGCAAGTGAGTTCCATCTGGATTGATTACATATATTTTAAAGGTAAAACTTCACATAGTGGTGATATATTGGAGAAATGCATATCCAAAATTCAATCATGGAAAGGAAACTTTTCAATTTATTTTAATTGGCACTTCGCAGAACCAGTGCAAATTACAGTTATCATTAACTCTACAGGATAATCTTATCATTCCCACTCTCAAAAATCAATGTAATGTATCCTTTTAATTTTTCACAGCCCCATTTTAGCCCCGCAGCCACTCTGGCCGTCTATAATTGAGGAGCCGCATATTACAGGATCGTAAATATACCCCCTTTCTACACTGTTATGCTGTTCATCCTCATAGTTCCCTGACAGAAAAAGAAAAAAGTCCAGTTGTAAAGCTTTTAAAAGCTGTTTGAGGAGGGTATTTAAAGGGATGAAGTCTCATTCAGATACACTGGTTCTGTTTGCTGCGTAGCCTGCAGCCACACCACAATATGATAATGCCCATGTGAATAGCAGGAGCAGAGGGTATAGTAAAATGATGAATTATGATAAATAAGGCCATGGCATAGGCATGAAGGAGGGGAAATCACCAGGGTAATGCACCGTGCTGTTCATGTGTGTGTGTGTGTGTGTGTGTGTGTGTGTGTG
>JAVQJG010234672.1:0-22253 GCA_036024015.1 Craterocephalus amniculus | reverse complement strand
GGCTTGTGGGAGAAGCTCGTTGTCGACCTCTCAGTTAGCGGCCTGATGGGGGCAGGTTACTTTTCAAACTGGAATCAATATTAAACACTATCGTGATTTATATCGATATCGATCAATATATGGGAAAAATATATCGTGATAATATTTTTGGCATATCGCCCAGCCCTACTGGTTACTAACAATAAATGCACTGAAATGAAAATGATAGAACAGCAAGGCTGCTTCTGTGTACTGCAAAGCAAAGCTGGAGTCACATTTAAACAGACACTATTCAACTTTTACTGTTTTCTCAGTGACGCACCACTATGGACGCCGAAGCTGATCGGCATCTTGCATCGTACCTATGAGCTCTCTCCAGACAGAAAAAAACAGGCCATTTCTCACCCACGGGACGCTGATACAAATGCACATAATAGATGTCACTGTGTCATCAAACAAGTCTGGAAAGAAGTTTTTAGGTGGAAAAGTTATATATTGGGTCTCTGAGGAGAAGGACTGGCTTTCCAGACACACATGTTCGAAACTATGAGTTTGATTCTTATCCTGAACATTATTTCCACAATTATTTTTTGTTTACTACTTCCCCTCCACTTATGATTCGTTTTTTCTAATTTGTTTTTACATGGGGATGATTAGGGTTTGAATAAAATGTACAAGCTTCAAGGCATTCCATCCATTTTCGGCTGCTTTTCCAGGACTTGGTCCTGGGGGCAACAGTCTAATCCCCAGATCTCTGTCTCACTTTACCCGAAGCAGATGCCCAAACTACTTTAGTGTCTGTACTATGAAGCCCTCCTGGCTGATGGAGCCTCTTACCATATCCCCGAAGGTGAGCCCAGACACGTTTCCAAAGAAGCCTATGGCTGCTTGTATTCCCAATCTCATTCTATCATTACCCAAAGCTCATGACCGTAGACGAGGGCTGCGATTTAGATCAACCGGTAAATCAAAAGCTTTCCCTCTTTGATCAGCTCACTCCACAAGCACAGCCTCGTAATCGCAGCTGATCCAATCTGCCTGCCAAGCTCCTGCTCTACTCTACTCCAACTCTGTGGATGATCTCAGTACTTAAGGCCTTTTGACATGAACCTTCCCAAGCCAGGAGTGGTTTCCCGTTCCAACACACTGGCATCATGAACATACTGAGGCAACATGGGTGGGGGTCAAAGTTAATCCATTTCTCTGTCTGCAGAAGCAATCCACTGTTCAGAACTAAAAACTGAGTCCTCATACATGCAGGGGATCATTCTGACTGCTTCATAACAAGTGTAGTTCGACAGAAATATAAAATAATATGTTCTCATGGTCAAAGAAGTACGCATTGCTATGGTTTGTACATCATGTGTTTTGACTCTGTGCTGGACAAAGCATCATCCTTATCGATATACTGGCACCTCATATGAATTGAAACACAACAAGGATTTTAAGACATGAACAAATTTTAAATATTTTGAGGAACTTGATAACTATTGTACATATTTTACTTCCTCAGGATTCAGTGGCTGTAACTCTCAGACCTTCAACGGACAATGAATGTTAGCAAACAGCTGCTAGCAATGCTGGTGATATTGTATTTCCAAAGTATTTCTTTTAACAGTAATATTTTGAGAAAGGAGGGTATTTTTCTTCTAAGTGAAATGTGGAGTCCGAAAATAACAAAATCTCTTGTCAATTGCAGTCTGTTCCATTTACATTTTACACAGCATTCGAACATTTTTGGGGGGGGGGGAATAGAAAAAACTGATCCCCAGTAGAGCTTGCAAGACAGTGAAGCCAAAAAACTGCTGAGACTTTGTAATCCTCTTTTTTATTTAAGGTTAGCCTTTTGCAGTGTCTTGCCTCCACGGGGACATGGCCAGACTCCTCGGCCGGTTGCACCTCACAGCTGTGTCCATGCACGCTCTCAGTTAATTACAGGAGCACTGCGCATTCAGCAGGTTTACTCCACAGCTATTCTGAAAGGTTGGCAAACTAAGCCTCAGAGCACCGCTCAGCCTGTTCATGTTGCTGGGCTCTCTTGCGCTGTTATATACCACCCCCTGCCTGTGGAGGGAAGTAGTGATGAATTTGCCTAAAACAGGAATCAGTTCACGTAGATAACTAGGAGAGGGGCAAGATGCACAGCTGATCAAGCACTAAATGAATTTTGGTAACACTAAATTGTGTTCATCTCAACTGCAGTAATCAGCACTCAAACATTTCCTGCAACTATAGTCTCATTAGGTTCATAATGGTAGGTAAATAAATTAGTATTTTTGCTTCAATTTGTACTGTATATCCATGCAAACTACTGAGAACCGCTTTGAAGTCCTCCTCCACATGAATGTAAAAAGCTAATTCATGTTTTGCTGCCTTAAAGTTAAACATGTGAGTCAGAAACTAATTCCTCCCCATTTCCAATGGTATTTAAGAGGGTAAATTGCAGCAAGGACATATTAGTCACACACCCTCCTGATGAACTGATCATAAGCAGTGTGAGCTGGAGAAGAATTTAGGTGTGTATCATAATTCCATTTCCAATGGGGAAAGATGCCAGCAGGGATCTCAGAGAAGGAGCCTGGGAATTGTTATAAGGTCATCAGGCACGTGCTATGAGCTCTAGGTTTAGGTAGGCAGGCCATTGTAAATTACAACAGGCACGAAAATGATCATCAATATGTATTTGTAGGTAGGTGCCAACAAACTCATCATCAGAAGACACCATTAAAAAAAACTAATTACTCAATAGCAGCTGAAGCTTCATATCAACACTTGAACTTGAACAACACTTAAAAACTATTATTTCAGGCAGAAACTTTCCTTTTTATCACAAGAAGTTTCTCACACAGCCAACTTAATCTGTCGTCACTGTTTTCTTCACTAAATGCATTTCAACACATTTTTTTAAATTATCCCAGGTCAATGACGAAGCAATAGGTAAACAATGAAGAAAATTAAATTAAGATAATCATTTGCATTAATTGGAGAGAAAATTTATTTTAGGGGACTTGAAAACTTGAAACCAACCCGAACCAGGATTACAGACAGGAGCTGCACTTTTTTTTTTTTTTTTTTTTTTATGAGATTATATTTCTATAGATTTAAATCCAACTAAGTCCACTTCATTACAAATAGTGGCTGTACTCACTGTTGGAAGCTCATCTTATGGACCTGGTGCTCAGCAGGTTCTGGTCCAAGTGGGATGCAGGGTTCAACAAGGCTTTATCTGTGGAGATAACAGGCAGCTGCCACTCAGCCCCCGGACGGCTAACTTTTTAAGCCTGGGTTTGAGTTTTAAAAAAACGTGTCCAAGTTGGTCATTTTAACTTCATTATCATCATATTCCTGTTTTTCCTTCGTCTTTTGCGTGCCGCTTTTTTTCCTCCGCTACATTACGACCCGCCATCAGCTTCCATTCACTTAACAGGGGCTGGGGTGTCTTCCTCACAGTTAGCCGCCAGCTATTAAAGCGTGAATTCACTTATTTTCTGTGAACGTACGTAGAGCTTTGGCACAGCAACGTGAAAAGGCATAGAAGAAATGTGCCTTTTTATGTACATGATTTTATATCAGAGAAACTAACTGCGAATGCGCATATGGCCAGCGCAGCTCTGCGCGTTTAGAGGGGGCGTGGCCTGTACCAGTCATTATGTAGCTTCTCTGCCTGGTCAGCAGGAGGCGGTGTTCAGTCGTTTTTATTGAACTATGAAAAGCACTAAAGGCCAATCTATTCAAACCAAAAGGTACTACAGGCTATAAAAGATTGTTTTTCGAAAATATATGTATATAAAAAATAAAAGTTATAAAGGAAATGATAAAAACCGGTTATTAAAATCGTATGATTTCATTTATTCTTTTCTGCCACACTCTACATGTCTGAGCTAGCATGTTACATGTAATGTTCATGACATAAATCATTAAAAAGAGGGTGAAAAGTGTGATATGATAAACAAGAGTCACTCCTCTCTCTGAAAAAATATGTCACAGCTTAAGTTTCAAAAACAAACCCCAAAAAAAGGGCTTCTGGGGCAATGTCCTTTGGAGGCAAGGGACCAAGCACACCATTTGTGAGCACACAAACACCTTATCCCCACTGTCAAGCATGGTAGTGGAGCACTGATGATTTGGGCTTCTTTTGCAACCACAGGACCTGTAAATTACAGTTTCAAATGTCAAATGAGGCTATCTGTCTGAGTCCCAAGGCTTGACCCTGATCGGGTCATGCGCCAAGACAATGATGCCAACCACAGCAGCAAATCTACAATAGCATGGCAAAATAAATAGATAGACAGATGAAAAGATAGAAGTTTATTGTAATTGTACATACATTGTATAAATATACAAAGAAATCTTGTAGGGCTTAAATAAAAGAATGAGGGCCTTAAAATGATCCATTCAAAGTCCAAAACTTAACCTGACTGAAAAGTGTGGTGGGGTAAAGCTGTGCATAAATGCTGGCATACGGTAGAGTATAAAGGTGAAGCCATCTTCCACAAGGCTGTATGAGACTGCTAATGTCACACAAAATGATTTATTCAGGTTATTGCTGCTAAAGGTTCTACAAGCTGTTGACTCAGAAAGTGTAATTATTTTTAAACTCTGCCTCTGCATTTTGGTCGAGTTTTTGTCAATCAACATGATACCTTATAACACGTCACGTGTGTGTTGCTCATCCAAGGCTGAACAACATCACTGTTCCAGCTGGTAAGAACCAGATGATTTGTTACCCCCTTTTCTTTTGATGTCCTCATATTTAACCCCTAGGAATCATTTCCTGTTTGCATGATAATAAACAACTTTTTTGTTTATTACATCTTATGGATCACAGAAGGCTTATTTCACACACGTTTTTAATACAAGAAGAACAGAAAACAGAATAAAGTAAGTTTTTACTTTCAAATGTGCACTTTGTTTTCCCAAAGGCTGTAAAAAATATGATATTTCTGTTTACTCCTGCTGAACCAGATAAGGTGACAAAAGCTGTGCTGAAACAGAATATTTTAACCAAGGAAATAAACTGTTTCCCTCATTCTGAAATCTCTCTCTCTCTTTAAGCCAAACCTTGCAGCATTTGTAAGATTAGAACCTTTTTTTGTAGGCGCCTACATGTGAGGTAGGAATACAGAACATCTTAATGATGTGAGCAAAATTTACATGATGAAGATCTCCACAAGCCTTCAAGCAGTTTCTAATACAGCGAGCCTGCACAGCTGGAAAATTGTTACACAATGATTTTCAAACCATTCAACATGGGGACGTTTGCCTCATGCTAATATGGGTTTGCAGAAACAATTCACAACAGACGAATTGGTGGTTTCAGAAGTAACAAGAAACATTTACAGGTACCTGTGTTGAATTTGCAACATTCTCCTTGTGTCCTTCACAGACTCAATGAACTTAGTGTTGTGTGACGAGCTAGGTCATTGTTGCCATAGAAACTGTTCAGGAGAGCCGAAAAAGAGTGAGAATGTATTCAGGTCATTTCAGAACCTTGAAAATTATCCAGGTGTCGTTTAGTGCTCGGCGTAACTTCATTCTTCTTCAAAAGAGAGACGGATATTCACATATATTCACATAAACACGCTGGCATAATTGGGACATTAAAATTTTATAATTTTATACCTTTTTATGTTACAAGTACTCAAATGTGTTCATATGTCGCTTTTACCGCAAATGGTTAATCAACCAATCGCATGGCAGCAACTCCATGAAGATGACCTGTGAAGAATGAGAATGAGGAAGATGTTTCTAATGAGGCATGGTTGTTGGTGCCTGACAGACTTTTTCTCAGTAAAACCGGAAACAAGATAAAGACTCAAGCAGAAGTAAAAACCAAAAAACACCATGATTGGAAATTATTTGCGATTATCAAACCCTATGCAACTCATGCAGAAGCACAGCTTTTTTATTTTATGAGCTGAAACTTGCTATAATTTCAACGTAATTTAGGAAAATCTTCCTTGTGTTTCTACAATACTTGATTTTTTTTTTTTTAATCCACCATGCTGAAGTAAAAACAACCGTCAAAACTAAAGAGAAGTGTTTCGTTTAGCCACATACTTATGCAACAGCTGAAAGCTGATGTCTGCATCACACTCTTCTCTGCAGGGAAGGCTTTTAGGCCGAGCTGTAGCACAGCAGAGGGTGAGGAGAAGATTGGATTTGTGGTAAAATGTACTGGTAATGCCTTCAGAGGAGGGGAGAGCACCTTGATGGCAGACTGGCTGGATTCCTGAGGACAAGGTAAGTAAATTCCAAAGACAGGACTATGGTTTACTACTGGTGCAAAGAATATGCAACAAGTGGTTGCTGCAGACTGGCCTAGAGGAAAGACACACTCAGGACACACAAGAGAGAGAGACAGGGAACAGAGCCAGACCACAGTGTTACTGGTAGTGTGTCTACTGATACACAGAACCATGAGATATTCAGTAAACTACCGGATGTTTTAGGTCTGAACCCATTAGTGTGGGACAGTTCATAATCTGTATCAAAGCTTTCATGCTCATTAGGTCTATGATCCAGACCCCCACTGAGCAGAAGATGAGTGTGTAGAGAGACATTGGGAGGTACTGAGCGACTCATGGAGAGTTCTGATCAGCATCACTTCAGTCAACGCTGAGATATCAAGATTTAAAGAGTTACAGATGGCTGCCAGTAAAGGTCTCAGGTTCTATTTCCATTAAATCCTCTTTAGATAAAATGGATATTTTAAATTAGGAGCCACAAATGACAAGCACTAAATATGATGTGTAATTAATCCCACTTAAGCTTCTTCGTTAATACTATTCTAGCTTGCGATATAATACTATCTAGTTTGCGATGCTTCAGTCTGGTCTAATTTATGCAAAATGTATTAATAGTTTCACACTCAACATGAAAAAAGTCCCTATCAGACTTAATCGCACAGCATGTCCAAAATTTTAATTCCAAAAACAGTTTTTTGGAGAAATACCTGTATGACTGCAGTGAGGTGATTTTCCTCCTGAGAGCCTCGCTGCTCCTGACTGAGTCCACATGTTGCAGTCAGAGTGCTGCTGAAGTGACAAGTCCAACTCCAGGCCACGTCTAAGAGACATGATTCACCCGTAGTGCTGAAGACAGCAAAAATACCTGGACACAGAAAATAGTGTCACAATCATTTCCCTGCTATACTGCAAAGTGGGCAAAGTGAGACTGAGTGCAGCTCCGTGCAGCTCTGGCAACTTATCACTGTCATCATACAAAATTGCTGCAGATAAATCACTCTGATTTACCTGGGACCATCTGATGAGCTGCGCCCATGAAGAAAAATGGTATGAGAGGGGAAGGAAGAAGAATAGAGACCAGTGACAGGTGGGAGGTTTGCCAGGAGACTAAAAACGCCATGCCTGGAAAGAACAAACTGTCAAATAAATCATGAAAAAATAATACAGAAACAAAGCTATGCACCGCAGCAGCTAGCTTCAGTCAGAAGCTGTTACATGGAGTGGACTGACAGACCTCGGGGAAGCTGAGCGGTGCCTGTGCTGCTGACCCTGCTGATGAAACCATGTAGCAGGTTTTTGCTTGCTTCAAACTTTGTAAGCCAGTTTATCGCAGCCAGATGTCAGAATAACGAGCCTTTCAGTCTTAGAGCAGAGAATCTGACAGAAACAAACAAGCAAAAGTCTTTGAAGGGCTTCAGGATTCTGCTTGTTCCTTCACAAAAGTCTACAACGCATGTCTAACCATTGTACCGAGTCACAGCTACTGTACTGTAAAAGGTCTTGTTTTAAAATGAGCTCTAAAAATAAGCTTTTCCTGCCATTTTAAAACATGTTAATATTTGATTATTCTCGATGAAAACTTTTTTACTGTGTGGATTTGTTAACAGTGGAGTAAATCTGTATTACTGTATGATGATTGTTCCTCCCGCAAAGCTTGTCAGACGCAGTTTGTGTGAGAGGAGGACATTTAGTTCATGTTAACTCTGCAGCGAGATTGCATTTGTGTAGCGGAAGAGTTTCTTCATGTTTTCCTGCTGACTCTTCTTGTCAGACTGTCAACGGCTGGGAGGATGTGTGCCAGCCTGTCAATCGCATAACTTAGGCTTTTCCAGTGCGTAGTAACAAGATGCTGAAGAATATTAAGACCTGGGAAAATGTCTTCACTAGATCTTCAGTGTGAGTTATACAAGGTGTAAATTCAATAAAACAGAACGCATACATGTCAGGAAGTTGCAGTTTGTTTGTTTTTTGCTGAATTTGTGATGACAACAGTATCAGGCATCTATTCCCACTTATTCCAATTCAGGGTCACCTGGGAGCCGGAGCCTGTTCCAGTAACTATTTGTCAAGAAGTGTGAACCACTCATACTCACACCTAGGGAGAATTTTGTGACTAATTAAATTAACTTGTATGTTTTTGGACAGTGGGAGTACCTAGAGACATCCAACGCATAAATGGGGAGAAGATGCAAACCCCTCAGTTGCTACTAAGGGGACCAAAGTGTGCCAAGAAAATATCCCTCACCCCACAAGCAGCCTGGACCATTGATAAATGATGGGATGGGTCACTGATTTCATGGTTTTTATGCCAAATTCAAACCCTACCTATCTGAAACCTGGCTGGTCTGCTGTAGCCCATCTGTGTTTGGAGAGGCTATTCTGAAAACCTTTGTTGTAATTAATGATCATCTCCAACCTGATATTTTCCCTCTATAAACCCTTGATGTGGTTGCAAGGAAAAATCCCAGTAGATCAGCAGGTCTGTGATACTCAGAGGAACCTGTCTGGGACTAACAACCTGCCGATCAGTCCACTGTCTAATGCCGAGTTAGAGGTTCGACAGGTCCTCGTTTCCTCATTCATTGAGCTGCTACCATAAGCTGATCAGCTATTTGTGTTAGCAGGCAGCCAGCAGATGTATCTAATAGTAGCCATAAGTATATCCCAGTCAAAATACCACAGCCTCAGTTGAGACCAGCTGCACTTTTAATGCAGCCTTTTATGATTGATTTTTTTTTCCTGAGGGTTTCTTTCTTTCTTTAATTTTCTTATTTTGTGATTTTATTTTATTTTTTAATTTTTTTTATTGCTTTCTTGCTGTAATGTTTTCGATGTTTGTATGTTAATCACCTTGAATTGTCATGTACATGAAATGTGCTATACAAATAAACTTGCCTTACCTTGCCTTGCCTAAAGTACGTCTAATTATTTTTATTAGATATTTTGGGCTTCTTTTATGATTTGCTTGTTTTGATAGCTTGTGTTAATTTCTGTCACAAGATCTGGCAACTCCACATCCAGCTACGTAGTGAGAGCAAAACAAGGTGGAGGGACATTGGGTTTAAACAAAAAAAGAAAGCAAAATAATGAATTGTGTTTTTGTCAATTTTATGAAGCTTTGGAATGGGCACAAGTATGTGTAGAATATACTACATGACACAAGTATGTAATATGTTTAAAAATCAAATCAAATGACCTTATTTACAGTAAGGCGAATAGTTTTTACTCTGTTCCTCATAGCTGCTGTAATTAAGAAGAAATAACTTTTTGGCAAAGACACAACATGACTTAACAATAGAAGCATCTTTAATGGTTTTAGTTTCTATACATGTACTATTTACACATTCATTCTTTCAGCAACAGAAATACAATATCACATATTTCTGGTCACAAGGTGCAAAAACTACGACTGAAACAAAAACCAGAGACAAAACCGGCACAATTCAACTGACTGGAAATTAAACGACTCATAAAAATGGTTTCTTCAAAACATAAAAGGATAAGACAGAAATAAAATCGGTAATATACAATTTTGGATCAGAATCTGTGCAAAACAAGGGCATCAATGTCACAGACTAAAGTGCAACTATTTCTCTGTTTGTTTTCTCTAAAAGAGGAATGTCAGAAGAACCAGACTACACAGAAGTAAGTCTCCTCCGAGCTGACCTAACATGAAAGCACATTATTTGTGAGGATATTTACCATCCAGCATGACAGACAGACGTGTCTCCTTTCTTTAAAGTAAAAAAACAAAACATTAAAATTCTGTTTTATCGAAAACCTTAAATCAGAGTGCAAAGAGTGATAGAGAACTTTAAAAAATCGCAGTAAAGATGATAATTGTGATGTAAATGGGGATGTGCAGAGGGTACTATCGAAACTGGAGATCCAGGCCAAAACATGTGGAGGGGCTGCAGCCTCTGCACAGACAGGTCCACCGTTAAATTACACATGAACACATGTGGGGTTTGATCAGGGAAACTTATTTCTGCACATTGTTTAGCAAAAGGAGGGAAACATCTGAAACTTTTCAAAGCTCACAAACCGCCATCTTCATCCCTAATAAGCTTAAAATGAGTCACAGCTGTCAGCTTAATATTAAAATGTTCACATGCTGAAATGTAATGTAACATGAATGGGTCGTAGCAAGGCTCTGCAGACGTTCACAAAGGCTAATTTAACTTGATTAAGATGGGGTGTTTTTATTCTGCTTTTAGCTTCGAACTAAGCTAGGTGTGACACATTTTATTAAGCTAATGCAAAAATACAGTGATGTGTGTGAGTGAAGGTTGCATATGCAGCTGAAGTTGGAATACATAACAGAATACACGTTTCATTCATTATTTTCTTTGGTATTAAAACTCATAGAATTGAAACTGTACCAAAGTTGTGGTAGTGTAGCATCCTCTGACGATGGCAGGGGTGTTGGTGTGTATTTTGTTGTTTGTGGACGATAGAGCTAGCACTGCCAACACACATCATTTGCTTAATGTTATTGTGATTTCTCTGATAATCTTTTGCTTCGAGAGTGAATTAACTTTCATGGATTGAAACCCATTATTGTGGAGGATTTCCTTTCACATATTTTTAATCCTAATGTGGAAAAACTCCAGAGATAAAAATCTGTCTGAAAAACTACCTGTTTCGTTCTTACTAGACGGGCAAGAGTGACTCATTCAAAGCAGTTCCAGTCTTCAGAAGTTTCAACTTTTACCCTCATACATGTGATTAGGTAGGAGAACAGGTTATAATATAAAGAAAGAGCTTGTTAAGCTAGTGGAGCAAGTGACACTCCGCGTGTTGAAAGTCAGATGACTTCGGATCTAGTCATGTCTGCTTTTCCTTCTCTTTGTTACAAAGCTTGTCCCGTTCTCGCTGCCAGCATAGAACCCCTCAAAGTTCGTTGCAGTTTATAAAATCAGAACTGACTAGAAATCGCTGAGGATACTGATGTCTGCAAACTCTTGACGGTATCTGTACGAGTACAAGGCCAAGAGGAAAGACCATTTGAGGGTCATGAAGCTCCACACGCAGGACAGGTAGAGGCTCCTTGGATCTGTGGGAGCTTGAGACAGAAAAAACATGGTGATAAATATGTGCACCTTTCTACTAGTCAGAGTACATCTCTACTATACTGAAAGTCACTCATGATAAAGAAGAAACAGTTAAAAAGGGGTTTACATTGCTTCTGTGTAATGGCCAGAGTCAGAAAGGTAATGAAGGCAGCCACAGCCAAACCCGAGAAGAGCACACCGACAGCGATGAAGAACTTGAGGCCCTTAAGCCAGGTCCGCCAGTAATCCTGCAGGTACATGACGTGTGTGACGAGAGCCCAGAGTGCGAGCACTCCTGCAGGAAGGAAAACACATATTTAGATTGAGCGAAATCAAAACTCGTCGTATATAATCAAAGAGCTGGACCATGATGTTTAACGTCTTAAAACCCGACCAAAGAATGAATGGTGAGAAAAGTCTATATTTTTTTAATGTGAAGCCTTTATTTGGCTCTTAACAAAGTGTGTAAATAAATAAAACTTTCCTTATTATATTTACCATTTATTAATGTGTAATATGTCAAAATTATTATAGTGCAGTCGCCTGCATCCTAATAGCCATTAGGGGGCAGAAGACAAGTATCACATTGTATAAAACAGGATTCTGAGCAAAGTTTGACCACAATGTGATGAAAATGTCTCATTAAATATTTCACATTAAATATATGTTTGGCATTGTAGGGTTAAAAGTCCACATCTTATCATCTTTATTTCTAGTTTTATCAAACTGATTACCGTTTTGCAATTTATCTACAAAATATAACAATACAGTGGAAGATACTTCCTATAACAACTTTACAAAATGTTATTTTATAGCTTCAGGTCCAAACAAACACAGCACAACTCAACTCAACTAGTCAGTCAGACATGCTAGTCAATATTAGCTCAGTACAGATATCAGTACCAGTGTGTGCAAGCTAAGAAGCTAGAGAACAAAAATGTCAATGCAGGTTTGACCCCATTTTTAGTGTCTGCTTTTTACTATTACAATCATAAGTTAGCTTTTAAATGCACTGGATTAGATGATTAATTAATCAGTGGGAATCTTGTAGGAAGGGACCAATTTAATGAAGTTTTACATCTGAAAAGTCCAACTAAAAAGTGCAATTTACTGATTGTATCATTATCAGCTTCCTGTGTTTATTTTTTAGTCACACGGGGAAGCTTTGATAGAAAATATGACATTCTGGCACATTTTCTATGAAAGTGCCGATTAGCTTCATTAGTCGTCATTTACCAAAAAACACCTTTTAAAGTTTTACAAAGTTAGCACAGTAGAGAAATGCCCTGAATAAATAATGTTTTGTCTTGCTGTGACGAGAATAAACAGGGAACGACGAATGAAAACGCCGTATTACAGCGTCTGACTTCGGTAGGCCTGCGTCGGGATTAGAAAGCCTGAATGCATCAATGTGTGAATAAATTAATTATTTACAGTAAATATAGTGTGTTTAGGTACCTGATAGGCCTCCCATTGCCGCCGTCCATGGCTGTTTATAAGCGATATTCCAGACCAAGAACGCTGAAAGTCCAACCAGAGTACCAAAGGTAGCATATCCTATGCTAATGTATATCCTGCTAATTCCCATTGCGAAGGAGGATTAATGTCGTCCTGATGTTGTGTCGTCGTACGAGATAAAGACGTAGTTTTGTTTAAAAAGACAATCTGACATTAACCTACATGAACGGCTTACCGCCAAATTATGTAATATGCCTACCGAAAGGAAAACGACTAGCTGAAATTCCCCTCAGCTGCACAGCCAGAAGAAAAGCAACGCCTACCACTCTTGGAAAATTTAGCTGTTATACAGCTAATAGTAGCTGGTTTATGTGCCCTGGAAAGACACACAAAACACAATTTGCATCTGGAGCTGCATAAACATAACCTGATAAGTGTTTATCAGGCATCCACCGCAAAGATATTATGCTATACGCGAGATAACCTCACCAGCAAAGCTTTGCCGCAGACAAAACAGAGGACTAAATGTTTTCAGTTCACTCGGTCAATGAGGTTGTTTTCTAACTGTTATTGAAACATACACAAGAGTGATCGTTTTCATCTTTAGGATACTAAAAATACCGGTATATTAAAGTCAAATTGCATTCAATTAATCTATCTCGGTTTATTTAAAATATCTTTGCTCAGAGGAAACCCCCAATTCATCCATATGCTGCCCCTAGTGGAGAAAAGACACATAGCAACTTTAAAGCACCTGTGGCTGTATAAAGAGGTGAGGATGCAAGCAAATAAATAAATTAGAAAATTAGATAAATGAATAAATGGATATATAAATAAATAAAAAGATAAATCAATCAAATAATAAATAAATAAAAACAAAGCTTAGCATAAAGTGAGATCCTAAAATGATTCTATTTTTTATCATGTATATTGAAGGTAGCTGAAATAAAAATAGCTAAGGTAGCTCACATAAAAATATTGCTATATAGCTGGATGAACACGAGCAAGAAATGACTCGCCCTCAGGAAAGAATATCATTTAAAGTCTAAGAAATATTTACAGTCTCTTACAACCAATGATAATGATGCATAACGCAAAAATCTTAGTGCAAAACATGTGCTTCAAAGCTTTCCTGTGGTTGTTTGCAGCTATGCTGCAGAGAAGAGTTACAGAGACAAAAACCACATAATTCGGTTGCTGCTGTAACATGAAAAGTGTCACTAAATTCTGTGTATCTGCTTATATTCTTGTCGTGTGCTCATTCAATTAAACACACTGCTGTGAGTGAGTGCTGTAATCAGCCCCATGCTCTCGGGCGCTCACTTCATGACCAATCAGGGAGATACAGGAAGCCGTGTCCACTAGCACTCCCCCTACAACTCACATAGACGACCCGGACTGAGAAATCATCTTCAGACATATGAAAGAACCAAAGGCAGGAAAAGGAAAGCAAAAACCCCAGCAAGTGCTGAAGCCACTGAGGCAACGAGTCATTTAAAAAGACCCCTGTGGTGAGTATTAAGCCTCATTTATCGTTTGATGTAATGCAAAGTTGTATTTATTCAAGAAATATCTTTTATGTTTAAATTAAAAAGACATTCTATTTATAATCTGGCACACAATGCATGTAGCTGTTGACTAATACGATTATTAGATACATTTTTGACCAATGTGAATAACTCCATAGCCATTGCATCATGGCTCAAAATTCACTAAATTTCAATAATAACATATCAGTTTCTTTGATTAAGTTTACAATTTGAAACTGTTGGATTTAGTGATATCGACATGGGAGTTTTACAACAAGGGGGCACATGTAAAGGAATATGGGAGTTTTACAACAAGGGGGCACATGAAAAGGAACATGGCTGACAGACCTGTGAAATGTAGAGTTTTTAACTCCAACTGTTTAAACACCTTTGCTCGGATTGGCTTCATTTTGTGCTTCAGTCCTCGTTTGACCATGGAGGTCAAACAGATCAAATATGTATTTCCCTGTGACAGCTAAGTGGCTGGGAAAAAGGAAGGAAAAGGTGTACGTGTGTCTTTGTGTGTGTGTCCGTGTGTGTCTGTGCATGTGTGTGTGCGTGCGCCACCAGACAAGCACAACAAAGACAGTTGGCAAAGAACATTCCATGGGCGTAGATGTGTTGCAGGAAATCCCACTCCCATTCCCTAAGGATCTAAATAGAAACATGCACACACAAAAATAAATACAGATAGAGAAAGAGGGAGAAATAGACCTGGGCTGAACACACAAAACAATGAAGACTTGTTATTGTGTAATAAAAAAAGAACAAATACTCATGAATAAAATCTATTAATAAGTGTAGTTTTTTACTATTTAGTAAGTGATGTTAGAAAAAAAGTGTCAGTCAGCAGTTAAATCCCTAAACCTTTTAGTGTAATCATTGTGTGTATTCTCAGAATTTCTAAATCTGATGGCTTCCATTAATTTATTTTTGCCTCCCTGATGTGGGAGGTGAGTAATCAACAGGGGGCGCCATTTAGTTTTAAAATCCCAGACTAAGTGAAGGAATGAAGTTTCCTGCAATGCTAAATAACTTCGACCTTGTGTTACAGACAAGTTCGAGGTGTCAGACGCCTAAATTCAATCTCTTGTGAGACTTGGAGCCATCTGACGCCTGACTTATTATCTAGTACACTCTGAACCTAAAACAAGGTCACCCAAACCTGCTGCAGAGTTAATGAGCTTTCATTTCAATCCCATGGCTGCAGAGCAATTACCGCCCTCAAATTTTCGTGTTTCTCCATCAGTATGTCCTGAGATTATCTACAATCAACCCAGATTAGCCTGAAAAGGGGGCATTTGGCTGATTTGGTGTAGCTGTGACCTTTCATGTGTCGTGAATCATTTCAAGCTCAAATTTTTCTCAGGTATGTGCAGCTGTACAGAAAAGACAATGAAGACAGTTTTTCAGATACCATCAAACTGCACCAATATGCGTTTTTATCAACTCAACTGTTGTGTTCACCCTCGGGAGGTCATAAGAAACTAAACTGGATTCCTTCACTGTGAATGTTCTTAATGTGGCATCACAGAGCTCTTGTGAGGCATTTGAAAGAGACAGAGAGGCACACAGTTTAGTCAGAGCACCGAGAACTTCTCAACCACGCGGAAACTAAGTTTCCTGTTTGCTTTCTTCTGACTTCATTGCTTACTTTATTTTAACACTGGCTTTTGGGATAGATGCAGGAGCATCATTATGACTCCACGGAAGCATAAACCTGGTAAGACCTTACAGTTTTCTGGGGATTACTTTAATTTTCCTTAACAGTTGCAATAGAAACGCCTTGCTGCATGCTCCAGAGTACAGAGAGAGTAATTAGCCTTCTGTTACCTAATTGAAATGTGAGGAAAAAGATCTTCCTTGAGGCCTTTGGATTACTCACCACACTCTAATAGAGTAATGCATTAAGAGGAGCAGAGGTGAGCGGCAGGTGTTGCGGGTAGACAAGAGGCTGTTTCAATCCGCTGCCCTCCCACACTCTGCAGCTGGAGGAACAACCTTCCCCACGCAGGGGAAAGCATGACAGAATGGATGTTCTTGTTGGCGTGTGTCTTGTGGAAAGTCTTGGCAGGCTGGCTGACACTGAGGGCCATACAGGAAGGTCAGCCCTGCACTGAAACAATGGCAGGGATTTAAATATTTCTCACAGCACACAGCTGACTACAATCCAGTTATATCTGGCGGTGAAAGGGAAATTAAGTAATACTGGTGGATCTACATGTTTGTGTTGCCTGATCTGAGAAGCATGACACAGCATATTTTTTCTTCACTAATAAAGACACACTGATTCTTCTATTTCGTAGATACTCGTCAAGCCATTTTCTCCATGGAGAACTTCAAATCCATCTGTTCTCTGCCGAGACGTCGTACACCAGACGGGGAAGTAAGTCATGTTCATCTGTAATGCAACACACACACACACACACACACGCACACACACAAAACAGTCAGAGAGACACAGAAAAGAGGAGAGTACAAGAGGAAGGAGGGGTTTATGATTCAATAAAGCTGTAATGAGAATGTAACAGTTCAACACCTGTGCAAAGGGCAAACACCTGAGGACAGCTGAGGTATGAGAACTGGACAAAAGCACTAATGAGAAGCATTAAGTGCTGCTGTACACCTTTAATTGCTTTCTTCCTTCAGCAGTTTATCTGAGCCTGTGCAGACCTGGTGAGGCAGGCAGCTGGGGGACCTGATAAGTGGAGAGTTGTGCGGCTTTCCTCTGAACTGAACAAACTAAACGTGAACACTGGAACACTGCCTTTTTTCAAACCCTTGACCGAGTCTTGTGAATTTCAGCGTGAGAGAGTAGTTTACAGTCCCATGAGCTGGGTGGGTTTGGGTGAAGTTGCTTGCATCTATCCTGCTGTCAGTGATATATCAGGGGTTTGTTTTGCTACTTTTACAGGTCAGACTTTGTCGTTTGCCCCTAACATGACAAGCTGGTTTGAAAATAAATGGCATATGTAAAAAGGAGGATTCTGTCCAGATGTACAGCTAGAAAGGCTCGTTTCTCCAGATAGGTAGATGAAACGTTGCTAATTAGATTGTAAAGCTGCCAAAAGAGGCCGTCTCATTGATGCAGTTCTCTGCCAGTGCGCGCACACACGCAACTCAGCAACAAAGTGCGCCTGTGCTGCCTTCAAGGGATGGCTGAACACAGCACAGCCCTTCCTCACTGAGGCAGGCTCGTCCGGCAGCGAGGTCGGACTTTTGGATGAGGAGACGGAAAGCAGAAATAACAGGAACCTGCCTGGACCCGGGGACAAAATGCGCAGTCCGGAGCTGGCGCTGAGAGCTGCTGCGCAGTAATGAGCGAGCGATTTGCTGTGCCGTGAATAATGTGTGGACATGCCGGGGACGCGTGCGGATCCTCTGACTGGGAAACTTGTTTGTCGGTTGTTCTGATCTGACGGAAGATGCATCTGTTTCGGACACATAATTACCGAGTGTTCCCGGACCGCTACTCAGTGGAGACACCGACCATCCGAGGCATCAGCTGGGTATGCTGCCTTCACCTAACCATAGCCTACTGCCGAGTGCTTAACAGGAAATATATGGTAAAATGAAATGAATAAACTGTAAGGTGTCACACTAACATCATGACGACGATGAAGAAAGATGGGACCTGGTGTCTGATTCCCTTTAAAAGAAGCTCGGGTTAACTCGTGTAATGCGTAAAGTGACCGTGACTTAGATTTATGTAAATGTCTTAAATCTGAAAGAAGTTTAACCGCCTCAGAAGACAGCAGTCACAATTTGTAAGGCTTTTCCCAGCATTTAAAGCAAAGTAGTTGTTAAAAAAGCAGGGGGAAATTCTGTCATGAGAGATAAAGAGAACAGATAACATTTTTAAGAAGGTATGTCAACTATCCCTCTCACGAGTGAGCAAAACTAATCAAGAGATGTGGCTTTTTAAATTTCTACACCTCTACATCCCTAAGAAAATATTCCCATTGCACTTTCTGAGATGAATGTCAAAGCTTTTTTCGTTGTCATTATAACAAAAAGAAAATTATATGAAATATATCAAAATCACTTAATCCAGACCCTCAATCAGCTACATCACAAACGTGCCTAAACATGATTAAGTCAGCTACACTAATCTAACTTTAACAGTAAATAAGATACTCTAGTTCAATTCGGAATGCATCATCTACCTCTGTCCCACCGCTGCTTTAACACCACTCTCACACACACACACACACACACACACACACACACACACACACACACACACACACTAAAGTCTTCAAAATTCCCCCCACACTTTAAATTCTTTCTCCTTTTTTCTACTGGAAATAAAAGAGTATATATGTGAGTATGTTATATGTTTAAAATTATTCACAATCTAGTCCCACTATTATTTTCTTTTCAGATTGGCCCAAATTCTCTGACTGTTTATGTCTGTTTCACAATCCAGGCCAGCTATTACTTCCTTCACCAGGGATTTCTAGGAGCCTCTAACCCATGATCTATTTGAAAAAGGGAGATGGAAAATGTGTTCCTCCAAGATGCTAAATATATTTCTGAAGAAGGTTGGGAAATCATGTTTGATTAAAGAGCATTTTAAGTAGTGCATCAAAGTTCTCAAAGGAGCATAGCAAAGCATAAGTTCACAGATTATTAATGTTAAGGACTCATGCATTGATTGATGATGGCTGTTCTGCTTGTTTTGAGTGATCAGTGTAATGTTATTTGCATGGGGAGAAGTCTGTACAGCAGGATTTCCTTTAAATTACACTTGAATACACAGAGATAGACCAAGGTGTTTGGGGTAGCAGTGGAATTTATGCATATACCATTAAGAAGAGTTCAGTTCTTCAAAAAGGAAGGTTTCAAGCCTGATTTTGAAAGTAGAGAGTGTGTCTGCCTCTCAAACCCAAAGTGGGAGCTACCTCCATGAGACAGGGGCCTGATAGCTTAAGACTCCCATTGGACTCTTAAAGACTCTAGGAAATAAAAGTAGACCTGCAGTTCTGATGTACCATGGAGCCTAATTATGGGAGCTTTATTTGTGAGAAGGATTTCAAATTCTGGCTTTAACAGGAAGCCAATGAAGAGAAGCTAAAACTGGAAAAATATTATTCAATCTAATAGGATATATTTGAAACCAAAAATCATTTTTGAGAGCAAAAGAAAAGAAGTGAGGATCAATTATTTTTTTTGTGGAGATAGAAACAAAATAGGTTCCAATAAAAAAATATATATTTGAGAGAGCATACTTCTCCAACTTCAATCAAAACTAATATTTTCAATCAAAACTAATATTTTATTGAATCAAAACTAATGTTTGTTAGTCAAAAATTAAAACCATTTTGCATAAAAATAAGTAATCTTTCGTTTAAGTTAAAAAGATTTTGGTTACAAGTTATAAATTTTTGTTTGCAAATCAGTCCTCTTTGTTTGTTATTTCTCAAGTTCTGGTTGTGAATCTATCTGCAATTGATGGGCGGGGCCTGCACTGGTGAATGAGAGAAGAGTTTCTATTGGACACACCCTTTTCTCCCTCAATTTTCAGCTTGCATTTCCGGGTTTTGTTGCGACGCTCAGCTGATGGTTGTGTGCATCAGAACTCTCGTTGCAGTATTTTGGATCAGTTGGAGACTTTTCGGGACACATTTAGGACAACCAATAAATAAGCAATCACAATCTCAAAGCAACAAAGACATGGACTAGTTTTTCTGCGTCATTCTGATACAGGATGTCTCTAATTTTGACAATATTGCATAGTTGGAAGAAGGCGGTTTTAAAAACCTGTTTTACATATAAAAGTAAAAAATCCTGGTTGAAAACGAATCCCAGGTTCCTCATTGTGCACTAGAAGCAAATTAATTCCTTTCAGATTACGTTGTCTGAGTTTTTCAGCTCCAAAGACAACAACCAAAAAGGGAAAAAACAGCAAATTCCACATTGTCATACTTACTTTTAAAAATCAAGCAGGTTGGTTGGACCAACTTAATGCACGCCAGATATTTAAAATATAATTGTATTACTGTGAAATTATTTGGATCAGTTCTATCAAATAAAGCAGGGAGCAAACATTTTAATCTGAACCAACCAAATTGGATCAGATGCCAAAAAATAAGCTAAATCATAATTAATTAAATAATAAATTTATTAAGCTAGTTTGCCCAAAGCACATTAAACTGGAAGAACAAATTACTGAATATTAAAGAAAACATTAAATAAATCCTTTCAGTAATTTCAAAACCAACTTTGTTCTTGTTCTTGCCACCAGAATAAGGACAAAGTTCTCTGTTCTTGCATAGTAGTATGTAAAAGCTTTACTTCCATCAAATGAGATGAGAAGTTCAGGGTACACCTCGTCTAGATCCAGGCCTCAGGTTTGGTCAGCCCTCAGGAGGGGTCCCTGCTTCAGATTTCTTGCAAGCATCCTGCTCTGTCATGGAAAGTTCAGTACATCAAAATAGTCATCTTTGTCTGCTCAATCCCAAAGTTATCCTCCAAGGTAGTTTCACTTCCCGTCGTGATTACGTCACACCTGCGTTCAGTATGTTGATTCCACGTTTCTTACTTCAGCATTTATTCTTTTTAGTTTTATTTGTTTAGTGACAAATCCTTTTAGTTTATTGTCGCAAAGGTGTTGGTTAAAAAAGCAACGATCAATTTAAAGGTGGGCATGTCGATATTGAACCTCTTGATATGGAGTCATCTGTCAATGCAATGCTGGTGCAAGAGGGCAGTGTGGGAGGATAGTTCATGTTCATGCTTAAAGAGTCTCTGACGACAAACGGTGCATGAGCCAGCTGCACAGTAATGACCAATATCATCATTTTGACGTACTTCAGATATTACATGTACTGAGAGAAGTCTGGCTATCTCTAAGCTGCAGAAAAACTGAGTAACAGGTATGTACTTTCTTACCTGTTAATGTCTTCCTAAATGTTTGCCTGTTTGAAAAAAAAAACTCTGTTATTCTTTCTTCCTTCCAGAAATCCCAATACCATAATCTGAGTCTAACAGTGTGATCAGCTCCCTACACTCTCCGTATCCTGATAAATAGGAGCTATGAGTCACTGTGTCCAGATTGAGAGACCTGATATTTTGCAGTCACAGAGGCTATTGTGGCTATTTCAGCGCATTTGAGGTCAAGGCATTCAAGGACCTGTCTGTGGAGTGAGTGAATAAGAGAGAGATATAGTGCGCGTGCGTGTGCCTGTGAGGTGTGTGTGTGTGTGTGCGTGTGTGTGTGTGTGTGTGTGCGTGTGTGTGTGTGTGTGTAGGACACAGAGAGAGGCATGGAGATAGAAAAAAAGAGAGCACATGGACAGAGAGTGGGAGATAGGGCTCTTTGTGCTGATGTGTTCGGTGACCTTGCACTCTCAGTGATGGGCCTCTATCTCCACTCAGACAATAGAGAAGCAAAATAGGATTCTTAGATACATCAGCAGACAGTAGAGCCAGAGAGGGGATTTCACTGATGCAGTGGGTCCAACATTGAGGCGCAGAGCAAGGAGCGAGTGTGTGTGGACTTGTTTCTGCTCTATGTGTGTGTACCTTGCAATATTGGAAACAGTAGAAATAGAGAAAAGGGAATGCCATCTATCACAAAGGCTGAGAGGCCATGGTAGGGCCTCAGGGATGGGATACTTATTATTTTGCTCACAGAGTGTGGGCGACCTGCCGAATGCAATCTACTAAGACAGCACATGGATAAAAAACCAGCCGTGGTGCTCCAGTTACAGCACAACTCACATAAGTATGAATATGCACAAAAACACACACACACACAAACACACGCACATATATAAATATATATAAATAAATATATAAATATATATATATATATCAGGCACGTAGACGAGGCCGGGGACTGCTTCGTGGATTATAAATGTGATTCTTTATTGAAAAAGCATACACAGTATATGTGGTTCGTTTTATATACATATATATATATATATATAATGCATATGTGTGTGTATGTGTGTATCTATCTATCTATCTATCTATCTATC
>JAVQJG010234648.1:0-23911 GCA_036024015.1 Craterocephalus amniculus | reverse complement strand
TTTCAGTTGATTTGTAATGAATACACAATGTATGACATTTCATGTTTTTTAATTGCATTACAGGAAATAAAGAACTTTATCACAATATTCTAATTTTCTGAGACAGACCTGTATGTTAGCCTCTACAGAAAATAAATAAGCAACACCGGTTCAAGTGTTGGGGAAATATCACACAGAGGAGACCAGAGACCAGAGAAAAGACAGATAACCGATGTAATATCTGATGTAAGCTTTACTTTCAAATCCTGTTACATTTAGATCTGGCAAGTTGAACATAAAATAATGCCAAACAAAGAAAACAAATACAAAACCAAAAAAAAAAAAGTACAAATGATCTATTTACCAGTTATCGTCACAACCCTGTACAGCCTTAACAATGGAATAAAAAAAAGCTTTGTACAGCACAAACCTATCTTTCCCAAGTGCCAAAAGTTAAGATAGTTGAGCCTTTTTCTAATCATAAAATACAGCCAAACATAAAGATAACTGATTGTAGACAGTGCAGTGTGATGCAAACTAAATGCTAACCAAAGGAGTTAGTTTTGAACACAAATAAGTGCTAAAGGACCAGAGGACAATGTCATGCATACTCTGAAGTGCTGTAAAGGTAGTCAAGCTTAAAAGGTCACTGTGCTGCAAACATTAGGGCAAAAAAGAAAAAGGAAAAAAAAGGCTAAGTGCTTGAGAATTCTGATTTTCTTAAGATGGAGAGTCCTGTTACCTTTTTTAAACATTACGCTCAAACAAAAGGGGAACAAAAAGAAGTGCAGTTATTCGTAAATATGCTGTAATAAAAAGGCAGACACATTCTTGATCTCATTATCTTTTTTTGTTGTTGTTGGACCCTGACAATTAGTTTGACTCATTCTCAGAAGTCTCAGGTGGTTTCTTTCCACCAAGTGGCACTAGAGTATAAAAGATAACGCAGATAGTACAGGAGAAGCGTGTGCACGTGTGTGTTGGGAGAGATGCTCCTTTCTCTCCAGAGACAGCATGCTCGATGTTGACGGAACTAAAAAAAAAAGGATTTAACAAACAGAAACGTTAAGGAGGGGAAGACAATCCAAAGCAGGACGTGACGGATTCAATCCTAACATCACATCCTACGACGAGTCACAATTTGGTCTTAACAATTCATGATCTCTGTCCAATCCATGTTTTTCTGACATGATTTGACTACAAAATAAGCAACAATAGATAAAATACATCAGAAAAATAGACACTTGGAAAAAATAAAGAAAATTAAAAGAAACATTATCCCATTTCAAATAAGGGATTTTGGCTTGAAGACCACTTAGGAACACAAGCGCAATCAATTAAGTAAAGCTCTTTTTTTCGAAAAGAAAAAAAAAAAGTACTACACTGCCTTATCTTGCAAAAACAAAACTTTTGGAGCATTTTACAGATAAATACATATTCTCATTATCGAAAAGTGCAGCACTGTGCAAAATTGGCTAAAACAATTTAGCCTGGGACCTTTAGTTCCCAGGGGGGAGCTTGATCTCTACTGTCTAATTCATGCAATTTGCGTTCAATTACTTTCTCCGATTTCACAGATGCAGGCCCCTTCGCACCACCAGAAATGACCAGAAACTGTGGGGTGTTGATTGAGTCATTTCCAGCAACAAATGCCTACTTCACATTTCGGTAACTTGCTGGATCTAAGTTTGCACTTAAAAACAAGCTGGAGGAAAAAAAAAAGAGGAAAACAAAGGATTTAAGTGCTTTTGGCTTGAAGAGTAACTACAATAAGTGCAATTAAAACTCAAAAGCTCAACAGAAGGAATTGTGAAAGGGGGAGGAGCAGAAAGCAGTACCGAGTCTGCCAATCTAACAAAAGCCAGTGCCACTGAACACAATGCTGTACATCGCATGGCTTCGCTTCATCATTGCACCTATACGAGCATTTTTTCACAATGTGTTCTCTATGAATGTTAGTAGAAAATGTTCAATATGATGTAAAAGGCTCAGTAAAAAAACAAAAAAACAAAAAACAAAAGCATAAAAAAACAAAAAATAAATGAGAGACCAAAACAAAAAAGACAGAAAGGCCACCAAACACACAAACTTTCCTGTCTTTAACAGCACAGAAGATGTCCCTGTTCACACTTCTGTATCAAATCTTCTTTTCATGTACATAAACAAAAATACATTCATTCAAGTCATTTTGGAACAGTTTTTTTTCGTTTTTTTGTACACAAAGATTACAAAAAGCTCCAAAAAGCACCATTGAATCGGCCTGTGGCGACCTTGTCTGTGGGCTCGCTTGCTTACCCAGAGCAGGTCACCTCCACAAAACAGTTATCTCATATATCTCTTCTAAGTATGAGTGCACGATACATAGTTCTGCATATAATGTTGTGCTGATGTCAACCTGGTCTCAGAAAGGATGAATAAATGTTTCACTGTAGTCTCACACTGGCTCGCTGCAGCAGGGGCTCCCCCAACCACTGGGCTGAATAGCATTTACTACCAGGCTACAAGTGGGAAAGAACAAAAAAGAAAAAAGTGAAAACGTAGAAATCACAGCAAACAATTGTGCTGTGAGAAAACTGAATGCAGTATAATCTGCTTCGCTGCTTCACGGATGATTAGTGGACATATTTCGAACAGTAACATCAGGATTTCAGGTGTCCATGCTCAGATACCAGCATGCAAACTTGGTCAGGACTGCCCATGGTTTAGTCATGTTGGTGAGTTGCGTTGTTTAAACGCATGCATAGAAACATGAGCGTTTATGTGTGTATAACTAAACATTACTTAAATTTCCTTAAGATGACTCAAATAATTAGCGGGTGAGAATTACTTTGAGTATCTGTTGAATTGCCAATTAAAAAAGTTATTTTATTCCTTTTTTTTTGCCAAGGGATCATTGATGTTCAATGTCCAATGTTGGGGAGCCCTGCTCAACACTGGACTACTTCTAGACTGTGAGTGCAAATGTATCAGTAACATTTTCTTCATTTCATAATATTCAACTAATCTTATATCTCGCATGATAGGTCAGATTGAAATATTTACATGATCACAGCTTATTTTCTGAGTCTGCAAATAAAATACTATCAGAAGGATCTAATAACCCGTTAAAGTTACACTAATTCTGAGACGGGAGTGAAATCAGTCAGCAGAAATGCAGAACACGTTTTTACCATATTACAAATAAAAAAAAAAAAGAAGAGAAAGAAAAAAAAGAACAAAACGTAACTCAAAAAGACGGGGAGGAGAAGGGGCTACAAAACTATGTACAAGATTGATAAGTAAGTGCGTGGTCTGAGGCGTTGCTTTGGAAACGTGCTTTCTTTTTTTTTCAATGAAGAGCGATCCGTTTCATTGGTTCTGTCCACATTGCACCACTAACACTTCAGGATATCTCGAATTCAGCTTCCTAATGACGTCAAAGCTAGCTGAAACACAGAAACAGGCATGCTATTTTAATGCATAATAGCAAGGGACAAAAATGCACTAAAATGTAGCACTTGCAAGGTTTGTTTTGTCTTTTTCAACTTTTTATCTTGTCAAACAACTAAAGAAAATATCTATAAAACGGAGATACGTTAGTTTCATCAGATAAAGCGGCTGGGTCCAGGTCATTCAGATGCTTAAAAACCAAAAAAGAAGGTAATAGTGTGTAGTACTTGAAGTAGTAATAATTCAATTGATAGAACTGATAAGAAAAGCAGCTTTTTGATATAAATGCATTTTTAGCATGTACAGCGTTTTTCTTTTATAAATGTTTTCTTTTTTTTTTTTCTTTCTTTTTTCCTTTTAATATGTTTGTCTGGTCCAGCTTATTTTGCTGGTCTGATTGGAAAAGACGTTGCTCCCACTGCAGTGGTCAAGAGTCATTTACACCACCGTCCGAGGAGTGAGTGGAGCGAGCGGGAGACGGGGAGGTGGAAGGAGAGAGATGGGCGAGGTCAGACAGTTTTGGCCCTCTCCATCAATCCAAGGTAGGCCAGGAAGGAGTGTTTGTGGGAGGCAGGTGAGGAGGGTGAGGAGGAGAAGAAGGAGGGGGACGCAGAGTTGGAGAAGAGGAGGAGAGGAGATGTGGCCGGCCACCATCTGGAGTGGACGTGTGAGTGGAATGTGAAGCGGCTGTTGTGGGTGTACAGGGTGGTGAGGGGGATCAGGTGGGCCCGCTCGCAGTTCCTGTACTGCTCCAACATGTGGCGGGAGGACGGCGGGAAGAGGGAGGGGCTGTCGCTGCTGCAGCGTCTGCTCGCGTCGGTGCCGTTGTTCAGAGGGCCGGCGGGGTCCGGCTGGCGGGACTTGCCCAGTGTGAGCGACAGAGCGACGGACTGGAGCGCCTGAGATGCCGTCAGACTCATGAGGGGGCTGTTACTCCCACTCCCTCCGCTGCTGCCGCCTCCGCCGAACAGGAAGCCCTCCTGACTCTTCTGCAGAGACGAATGCCCCGGTGATGCTCCTCTTAGTGGCTGATCCTCTGCTCCTGCCTCCTCCTCGTCTTCCTCCTCCTCCTCTCCGCCTCCTTCTAAGCCTCCGTCCGGCCCCCCCGCTCCTCCGCTCTGGTGTTTCTTCAGGTGGCGGCTGAAGACGAAGGGGTGTGTGGTGGTGAAAGGGCACTCTTGGCAACCGAAAGTCTGGCGCGGCGCGTGCTTCAGCTTCTTGTGCAGGTTGAGGTTGTCCTTGCGCTTGCAGCTGTAAGAGCAGCGGTCACAGTGGAAGGGCCGCTCGCCTGTGTGCACACGCACGTGCTCGATCAGCTTGTTGGCCGTTTTGGACAGGTAGCCACACTGCTCACACTTGTAGTGGTTGCCCAGGCGGTGGCCCCGCATGTGGGCCTCCAGCGAGGCCTGGTCGGGCCACAGTCCCTGGCAGATGCGGCAGCGGTACTCCATCTTACAGTGCGTCTTCAGGTGGCACTCCATGGCCGCTGGACGATTGGTGGAGTAGATGCAAAAAGGGCACCTGGTTAATGCGACACAACACAAGGGGGAAAGAAGGAGGGAGGACACAACACACAGAAAACAGAGGACAGTTGAAAGGAAAGTACGGTCACAACCATGTAACACAGCTTGACATTCATTTACACAGAATGATGGAGAGGAGGACAGACACAGGAAAACGGTGGGTCGTGTGCAGATGTGTGTGCTCATGGTGGTATGTGTGGCAGTTTAATGGTGGGAAGATTGAGGTGACCAGGTATGTGTGTGCTGGGGAGGGTGACGGGCTGGAGGAAAGTTTGGAGCAGTGGGACATGAAGGGAAATGAAGGAATGAGTGGCACTTACATTTAAATAGCACCTTTCATCTGCTCTGGGCCCCAAAGCGCTTCACAAACCCTGCAGAACAGAATCACCTCAGAAAAACCTCAAAATGGACAAGGCCCTCTCTCCCTCGCTACACACACTGTGCATACACATGTACACATCTGTCCACACCTGGTTAAGGTCTACGTGCTTTAGACAGTAAAGATAAATCAGGTAAAATATAATCTGTGTAAACTAGAACTGGGCAATATGAGGAAAAAATAGTTTGGGTACGAGTGTAGGCACAGAATAAATTAGTCTTTTTATTAATATCTATTGCTATTATTATTATTATCTTCATTAATATGCTTCTACGAAAATCAACTATTCTTTTTTCCCCTGCTACCTTCATTCCTACAAGTCGTTTTTAGTGATTATAGTAGAGAATGTAATAAGTCAAAACTATAAGCTGAAATCACACCTACTAATAGCTGACAGTAACCAGCAATCACTGTTTGTTTAAGATGCAGCATTTGACTAAATCCGCCCTTTAGATAGAGTCCATGTTGTGATTCTGATCGGAGTCACATGTTAAATGACTGTGAGAGTGTTAGTTAACAAGTGCAGCTTACAGCCTGGCTGCTGACACACAGAGAGACGAGGAGGGAAAAGTGAGTGTGTGAGCTTGCAGGACTGATCCGGTAACACACAATCTAGTCTGTTTGTCCAACATGTTGCTACATTTAACACTAGTTGCTTTCTTTTTCTTTTTAAAGGAGAAAAAAAACTGACAAGAGTAGCATAGTTAGCAAAAGAGGAGGGATTGAAAGGAAGTTTGTAGTTTACCTAATCTGTGACAAATATGGAGGTAAAAATAGGGCAGTGCTGAGGCGTGAATAGGGAAAAATACACACTTCCAAGATTTTACAGAGTTACTGGACAACATCAAATTAGATATCAGGATAAACGATAATGTCAGATTTTATATCTTCAATTAAAACAACTTTATAAGTTAAAGCTTTGCTATACTGCCCAGCCCTAGTGGTACAATTTAACATATGACCTTAAAAGAGCTAATTTCTCCTGTATTTCCTCTGCAGAGTAAAACAAATCTACAATATCCACTATTTGACTCATTCTCTAAGCTTTAAGATATCCATCTGTCATCAAAGACATTAACACCAAGAGACAAAAGAAACATTTAAAAAGTCCTTTACACATATTCTCTCCCTCTACAGCTAAATGTGTGGATCTGTGGGCTACGGAGGGGCTTCGTGCGTAAACGTGTCTGCAGGTTTTTTATATGGGCAGAAATCAGAGTGACTCTGTTGGGAGCTTCTGACTGTCACTGAAAAAGCTACCACTCCCAGACATTTAGACACGTTAAGAACATGCTAACTCCACTGATGGAAACACACAAAAAAAAGAAAAACAGATTTTTGTTTATGAAGTGATGAGGCGATACTCAATGATAATCAATGGTTCTGCACATGCAACGACTGGACTTATGCAAACGTGGAAAACAAAAACATGACTTGTGTTGCTTGCAGTGAATCTCCATGAAATCTCTGCAGTGTTACTACTGACTTCTGAAATCTCCCACACTTTCATGTGTAGAAGCCCTTTAAACATATTTCTACAGGTGTGTTTCAGTACATTTTTATGAACAGATTAAAACCAAAGCATCAACTGTGGGTTGTGGTGTGTGTAGAGGTCAGTAGATGGAGTCTGTGTTGGCTCGAAAAGCCTGAAATGGTACAAAAATGTGTTACAGTACAAAAAATCTCCTTTGGGACTGGAGTATGGAGATGGAGAGGGACGCTGGTATTTGCCATATAAGGCTGCCTTATCAGAATATATGAAAATTAAACATATATCCAGACTGAATATATTTGTATATGAAAAAGTTCAAACATTGTCTGCGTGTAAGTGTGTGTGTGTATTAACTCTGAAAGCAAAAAAAAATACTGTGTGCATTTAAATTGTTTTTCCATTTGAGTGATCAAATGTTTGTGTTTACAGAGTGTGTTCACTTGTTTGATTGTCTTCCAGGGGTGTGCCAAGAGATTTTATATAATCAACTGCATAGTACACTATTATAAGTGTCTGTATTTAGAAATGATAAAAAAAGTAGCTTTTTGGATTGCAGATTCCCTCTGATATTTTTCTTTGGCATGGATGTTAGCTGTGGGCAGAGGAACAACAGACCCCGAGGGGAAGCCCATTTCCATCTCCTTTTCACTCTCCCTTCTGTTCAGAACAGCCACTGCAGACGGAAAGACCACTGCCTAATAAGTTCTACTTGCCAAGAGAAGCTGTCGAGCAGCAAAACTACAGCTTGTATCATTTAATTTGTTGGCAGTAGATGATGAATGTAAAACTGAGGTTAACCAATTAAAGCCACATGGCTAAAATAATCTTCAAATTGACCTTGCATCTGTCCAATGAATCAAGGTTTACAGGTGTCATCTGTGTGCCTGTCATGATCTGTTTTTACTTCTCTGGGATGGAGGAGAGGAAGGCATTTCATCTGGGTGCAATCTTTCTCTGCAGGGAATGCTGCATTCAAGCGCAGTTTTACTTAGAAATAATGACGGTAGCAGTGGTCAGAAGGCTTATTGTGTGTAAATTTATGCTACATTATCTATGAAAAACAATTTCACATCCAACTGTATTCGTGCAGAAAGTTAACTAGTGTATCTAAAAAACTTTGTAATTTCGCAGTTTGAAATTATAACATGCCCTTAAAGCAGGTTTTAGCTTTAGTTCAATTTGCCTAAATAAAGTCAAACTGACTTGATCCACCCAGCACACCCCCGATGCAGGCCTATGCATTTGAGCAGTGTATTGGAAGTGGGTGAGGGGAGGGCTGGTGCAGTTATGGACCTCTGTCTGTACTTGCTTTCCTTACTTGAGCCCTCCAGAGGGGACGGTGTGACACTTCTTGTGCTCCAGCAGCTGCTCGGGTGTCTTCAGAAACTTGTGGCATACGTCACACTCGAACATTCGCGTGATGAGGTGGATCTGGAGGTGCCGTTCGTACATGCTGCGTGTCTTGCATACAAAATTGCAGAAGACACATTCAAAACCTGGACAGGGAGAAAAGAGGAGAGCACGAGTTAAGGCTTAGCTAATCAGTTTCTGGATCAGGTCCTGGATTAGGCCAAATGTAAACACACATATCAATGTAGGTAACACAACGCTGTCGTGACTACACACCTATCTGGGATTTCTGTGCATGTAGATTATGAAGGATGAAATCATTTATGTGGTGGTGGCTAATCTTTGTAACGAGCAAACACCTTCCTGGTTCAAGTGTTTGGTCTTTAAAATGCTCCAGAGGAAAAGGTAATTATAGTTTAGACAAAAGTGTGTTCTCAGTCAGCGGCTTACTGCATGGGATGGAACACAGCATTTTCTGCCAGGGTTGTCTGGGGTTGTCAGAGTTTTTTTCTGTGCTTTTCGTAATTGGCATTAAGATAATCAAAAAAAGGTTTTATGTACTGACAGAAAAATTCCTGACAAACGTTTTCTGATCGATGTCATTTAAATCGGGCCAGAACTCATCCCCATTGTCATTAGTATGTAGATTAGATGGCTTCTAAACACAAAATCAATAAACAATACATTAAAATGTTTCAAACTTTGACAAAGGCTTATGTAATCATAAATATTTCAAGACTCATTTAAGACTCAAAGCCAAAATTTTATGGACTTTAAATGATGAAACGTATGTGGTTGGCACCGGCTCCTTGCCTTTGTCTGGCTTGTCCTCCGTTCCTGATCCCGAGTGGCTTCCGGAGCTGGCCTGGCTGCCTGCGGAGGAGGGCGGGGCCAGCAGGCCTTTCAGTTCTTCGTTACCGTGGGTGAGGTCTCCACCTTCAGAGCTGTTGAGTGAATCGCTGAGGGCTGAGAGGGACGATGAGGTGCTCTTGGTCTCGCTGAGGGGACTTCTTGAGTTCAGACCTGAACACAAAAGAACAGATGGTAGAAAGTAAGACATTATTATAAATATGACCAAAAGTTTGAACAGGTCGACTTTGAACCAACACCAGATCTATTAAAGAAAATCGGTTTCTGACACCCCTCTAATATATGTATTTCATACACACACTGACAAACACACGAGCAGATTTTTTTTTCTTTTATAAAGCAGCCTTGGCTAAAGCCCTGCTGCCATTCCAATCAAGATGCAGTGCTTTTATTGATTCTTTGGCTTCTCCAAGTCCACAATTCAGTGAGACGAGAGAGGAAATTAGGCAGGGAGGGGGCACGAGGGAGCGCTGGGAGCAGGGGTCATGGCTGAAGGAGCTAAGATGGCGGGAGCATCTCAGGGCACAGCTCAACAAAGAGCATTCACTCAGGAGGGAGTGAACAGAGGGAGAAAACCCTCCACGCGTCCTGAAATGGTTGACCTATCTTTTCAATAGAGGCACACACACACAGATACACGTTCTAACAGAGAAATCATCCTGTAATGGAGGATGAATATCCACCTTCAATCTAATTTAAACACTGTATACAAGAACTGCTGACAGCACGCTCTTTGCACAAACATTCCTGCTCCTTTGCTGCAGTGTGAATCATCTCCTATCCCAAACTTTAACTCCAGAGTCTGGGTTTCGTGGTGGATCAGCCTTAAATCTGCAGTAATTAAAACCTTAACACCAACGGCAGGAGGTGCGTTTGTGACGTTTTTTGCATTTGTATGTTATTTGGTAGTGTCCATCTTGTGCGAGACAGAGATAAATGCCAGGCCAGGCAGAGAGACTTAAAAGATGGCCACAGTGGCATTGTAAACCCAGCTCGTCTCTAAAGGACCCAAGGGCTATTGATTTTTTCCCCCTCAGGCACGATAAGGCCCAACCTTTTCAGATAAACAAGGCCACCGCGGCCTATGAAAGACCCTTCGGCTGTCTGGGCTGGACAAACCCACCCGCCCACACACCCACAACGAGAGGTAAAAAGGGAACGTGTGTGGGGTTTAGCGGGAGAGCAAAACGTCAACAATAAACCGGACAAAGCTGTTTTAGACAAAAACACTCGTATCGACCAGCAGCTCAAAAAGTCAGAAGATGGTCGATTGCAGGAAGCTTGTTTCTGAAATCCAGCCCAGCTGCTTGTTTTTCCTCGTGGCCCCTGAACTGTGTTTATCATGAGCTTTTTCTTTAAACAATCCAAATTTGGACTATCTGATCGAGAGTCACTTAACTGGCAAAGATTGTCCTAATGTGACTTTTCTTTTGCTTGTTTTATACATGTTGATGAATGCTATCGTGATCTGAGAGCTGTTTAATCTTAAACACGAAACACCAAGAAGTAATAATTACCTTTATCAATGTTAAAACTGATTGATTTGTTTTAAAAATCAAACATTTATCGTTAAGATAATAGGTTCTTGGTGAAATGTCTGAATATTTTCAAAGTGCTCAAAGCAATAAAACAGGGGAGGAAATGCAGCCTCGTAACGTTTCCTGATTTATTGTATAAAACTGCAAAGGTACAAAAATGGCGACGATCCTTAAAACCCTGAAAGTTGCAGCTCAGCTGTTTGACCTCACCCGCTGTTTAATATAAACCCTGTGTGCTGAAATGCAAGGTGAACACAATACAAAATGTGTTAGTCTGCACTGCACTGCATTTCACAGACAAGAACCACAACGTGCACGCTACCACCCACTCTTACATGTGCGAGTAATTTTAAGAACAACTCCATAAATCATTTCTGGAAGAGTTGAATCATTACCTTTTTGCCCATTCAACTTCAGAATTAAAGGAAATGAAAATGTTGCACGAGAGCTGAAATCATGAGACAATTAACTCATTCGGAGAATTAAAGGAAACAATGATTTCAGATGTTTTTACAATGGTTACAAATGTCACTTCTCAGACGTATGCAATAAGAAACTTTGCATTTTTAGGCTTTGCACGACTAAAAGATGAACAGACATTAAAAAAGTATGAATGAACTAGAGCATTTAAAGATGAAAATATGAAAATTGTGGGCATGTTGGAAGGCTTTCACCAAAAGGAAGCAGGCAGTACCTGCATGTCCGGTACTGATGTGGCTCTTCATGTCGCTCTCCTCCATGCAGACATAGTCGCAGACGCTGCAGCACAGTGAGAACATCCACTGCTCCTTGTCCACATGAAGCGACATGTGGCTGACAAACTGGGCATTCAGCTCCGTCTGGAAACCACACACATGGCAACTGGACGGAGAACAGACAGGAGAAGGAAGGAAGATGGTGTGTATGAGTGAGAGGAGGAGGCAGACAGTCAGCTTTTGTGTTATCCCTGCACAAACTGGCAAATAATGCAGCCTTTGTAAATTCATTCAAATATGTTTAAAAAACACTGAAAAGATCTGGTTATATTAACAGATCTTTAATATGAGACATAATTTACTGGGAAAATGTAATTGCCTACTGAATGAGAGATAAGAGTGAAAACTGTCTCGAGTTAAAGATGTGAAACTACAACAAGGACAGGATTTGCTTGGCTTTATGTAACACATGGAGGAAGGAGACAGGCTCAGTCAAAGGTTAAAAACTTGACTACTGAATATCTAAAACCGACAAAAGGGTCTCACATTGACAGAATTGCAACACAATCTGTGGAGACTAAGAAGTCATGATGCCTAAGATACATTCTATCAGTTAGGGCTGGGTGATATGAACCAATCTTGATATCTCGCTAATTTTTTCCTTAATCACGATAAACTGATGTAAATTTTTTGGGTCAAGTAAACAAAGAGACGGTGTACGGCCTCGATTGCTGAATGCACTTTAATTAATGATCAGAAACATGTGCATAAAATATTAGACTAAAATAAAAGTATGTGTATTAAAATACAAATATTTTCAACATTTTCAATGACCATAACAAATAAACTGTTGTGCATAATGCTAGAAAAAGAGATATTTCTAACCCAAAACAAGCTAACTCCATATAAATATTCCCTTATTTAACATTTTGTGTGACAAAGTCTCAATATATCTGAAAATCTCGATATATTGCCCAGCTCTACTCTTAATAAAATCACGAAACATTTGTATGCCCTGGATTATTTTTTTAACATTAAGTAAATGAGACAAAGTGTTAATTAGTGAGATTTTCTTTCTTCAGAAACAGCCTTGTTTTCCCTGCTGCTTCCATTTTTTATGCTAAATTCCTTTTGCTTTAAGATCAAAGGACAAATCTGAAAGTGGCATCTATCTTCTCTATTATCTGCACTTTCAGCAAGGAGGTCATCATCGATAATTACACAGCTGTTATTTGTTTGGGGACTTATTAGTGACTCACAAGGCGGAGAAAGAAAATAACTCAAGAAACACAGTAGGTTTTCTATATATGGAATCAGGCTACAGACACGTATCAATCAAAAAAAGAAAAAAAGTGTGAGCATGCGGCTGTGCCCGCCCCTACCTGTAGTAGTAGGGGCAGTTCTTGCGCTCGGAAGAGTCGGCTGTAACAGCGCTGACGATCTGCTCAGCGTCCGTGTTGACCAGCTTGACAGAGTGGATGGTCAGGTGCTGATTGAGGTTAGCCCTGCACTTGGCTGCGTAAGGACACAGGTGACACTTGTATTTCCTCTCCTCTGTAACACGACACACACACACACACACACACACACACACACACAGACACAAGACCCTGGTTACTGTAAACGTTACCTCAGATGATGTTCCATTAGTTTTTGCTCAGTCTGAGCCTTAAAAACTAGTTTAAACCTAATTATATAAAGTCCAACTCCACCTCACCCTCATTTGACCCCCAGCTGTAAATTAGATCCTCAGGAAAGGGAAAAAAACACAACAAAAAAAAAACACACTGTGGGATCTCTGACACAAAATGCACTTGTCTGAGAAGCAGAAAGATTTCTGTAGATTGTGAAAACACGGAGACAGTAACAATATTCATCTGGTTTAAAGCACTAGAGCACATTCCCTTTTCATCCAAAAACAAATTAACATAGCAACACATCTAATCCCTCTAGCCCCCCTCCTCAAACACACACGCTAACACACACCATTTGCCCCAAGGACACAAAGCCAGGCAACCTTTATGTCGCCGGGGAAACCAAAAAGACCATCACACTGACATATGCCCCTGCTTCTGCTCTCTGTGGTGTGGCCAAGCTGTTCACAGCCAACACTCTCAGATGGTGTGTGTGTGTGTGTGTCTTGTAGAGTGTGCACGCAAAATGTGAAAGCATGTATAATTGTGTGGGGGCATTTTGTACACAAGTCTCCATTTGTGTGCTCAGTGATTTGGTCTGCTATCCCAAGAAGGCTGCGTTAGTTTCTCTCCAGAGTTCATTTGCTTTAAATAAAATCTTGCAGGCGGGATAAGTGTCATCGTTTTTAACTAACAAGGACAGAAAGCGGGATACTGCAAGACAGAGATGGGGTTGAACGGATCAATTGGGAGTGAAGAGAGGCCAACTTTGAAAACGGAGTGTAATCAGATCACAAGGGAGGGAGGAAGTCTCCCATGTCTGCGAGCGTAAGAAAGAAAGTGAAAGAGCGAACCAATCGTGGCGGCAGCGTGTGTGTGAAGCATCCTTCTAGCAGGGTAATTAGTTGGGCAGTTTTCCCAGTGGGACTAATCATGGTAGTAATCTCTTTAAAGGAAGGGTAATCTAGTCTGGTCAACCTTATTTACTTCCTGTACCAGAAACACAAACATGTGCAAACACAACACCTAACGTCTGCACATTAAGGAGCGGATCCAAGCGGACGCTACTTACTAGCTAAGGTGCTGTGTGCTTATTTACCTGTGTGTAGAGAGAGATGCCTAGAAAGTGTCTGCTGTCTACCGAACACCTTGCCACAGACGGGACAGGGGAAAAGCTGCTCGTGTAATCTCCACTGGGCGATCCCGTTTCCTGGCTCGCCATCATCCTTCTCCGAGGCTGAAAAAGGCAAAGACAGAGATAACTAGAGCCATCAGTCACTACCACTGCAACCGGCTACATACAGTAACATCTGCATGAGATCCACATGCTGTCAAGCTACACTGCTGCAAGTCTACCTTAATTCATTAAAGAAAGAACATTTCTTAATCTTATCTAGCTTTTTAAGCATTTCTGTGGAACCCACCCTTATGCACCTCTTAAAAGGGTTAGTAGGAGACAAAGTAAGACGCAGTTACAGTAAATCTCACCTTGGATCATGGTTTATGAGGTTTAACACCAGCTAAAAAGATCAATCCACATGTTCTCAAAATGTGCCAGCATTTAAAAATCTAGCTCTCATCTGATTGATCTGATCAACTGCATTTGCAGCCATTAGGCAAATACGACCATTTTAGTTCAGTTTAATAGGGCACATAAATATTTTCTACTCTACTATTATAGTTTCACCCATCATCTTTCTTTAAAAAGGTGCCCAGTGACAATGGAGCATCAAACAGTACACAGAACAGAAAAGGTGAAGCACAGGGAAAAATACATACTGCACTATAAAAAGTAGAAAAATATATTAATTGCTTTAATTTAAAAGTCCAAACCTGCACCGTTTCTTGATCATGTTTTTAATCTGATCTCCTTTCTTTCTCCTTTTTTATTTTTTAAAAATGATCTCTGTACAAATAATGCTTCTAATGTTTCATAAGCACTTTGAATTGTCTTATATGTGAAATTAGCTGCACAAATAAAGTCGCTTTGCACTTGCTCTACTGGATGGTTGACCGGCATGTGTCAAGTACAGCATAGTATTCACTGAATGTACTGCTGTAAATCATGGCAAGCATCAATTTAAGTATAACATGTGAGAAAGCAGAAAGTCAAATAGTTGTCACATGAAAAAAGGAAAAGCAGCTGAACAACTGTTCCACTGGAGGCTAATTCACTAACCCACAAGCCTGAAACTTGTCTGCCACCTTTAGACAGATGCCCCTTCTCTAACCTATGGGTGGGACGGAGTGTAAATGCATTCTTAATGTCAACAGCAAGAAGCAGTCCTTCACTGTAGAACCCACAGTACAAATATAGCGTTCTTTTCATTGTGAAAATATGAGTGAGGATCTGCAGAAGCTTTGATAAACTCCAAAGGGTCAAAGTTGTTGCTTTGAATTAAAGCTCATCATATGAAAGAGTGCACAATGGGTACTTTTTTTTAATTGTGCTTTATAACTTATACAGACGAAAGCAAGATTTCAATTTAATTCTAATATTGTTCAGGATGTGCACACTGGCCTTGACCAAAACCTCTATGACATTATATAGAAAGTAAAACTTGCTTTCTAAATTACTTCAGTTCAGTCTTGTCGATTGATGAGGCATTTGTGGGGGTCTGACTACACACTAATAAGGCAAAGTAAATAATATTTTCTGACATTTGGGGGCAGGTTTTGTGGCGAGTGGAGAAGAACAGATGGCGGCGTGTGAAGACATTCAGCTGCTGACTCACGCAACCTTGAGCACTTTTTGTGTATCTGTCTTACATACTTATTCGCCTCTTTGCCCTCTGCAAGCAAACTAGCAAAATTTGTGTTGTGCATCTTTGTTATATTTCAATTTTGTCACACCATCACTTGTAGATTAGTGCCAGTTTGCCACTGGAATTACTTAAGATTTTTTTTTCTTTAAATAGTTCACGTTCAGAAAGGCCCGTCTCCTTGCAAGCCATTTATTCAAAGTGAAGAGCAACACATTATTAGGGGCATGATGCATTCAGACTGCCACAAAAAAGCAGAAACTAACCAAAACTTCAAATTCTCTTAATTGAAATCTTGATTATTCTTTTTTTTTCTTTTTTTTTGTAGATATGAATGATCTTTGAACACCATTTGGATGATTCAGCGATTTTGCACTATTTTCAATGTGCTGTCACAGATTGAGTGTGTCTGTGACCAGAGACAATAAAATCTTCAATTAGCATTTCCTATCCTAGTCATTTTTACATAGCAGGGATGGGGCCAAAGGAGGTATGGGCTGCCCCTAAAGTCTAACTAGTGTCACACCAGCAACATAATATTTTTTTATTTAATCTGCATTGTAAACTGGTCAATAATGTTGAAGAAACGCTGACAAAACTGCTAAATTTGGTTTAACACAAAAGTTTTTTGTTACTAATTAAGTGTCAATGTTTCTGCAGCAGTAATTGCTTTACGTTTTACATTAGATGTTTTCAAATTGAAGAATTTTAATGGCTTTTTTCAGGTTTTGTTGTATATTTTTGACACATCTGAAACATGCAAATATACATACATAATAATCAAATGTGTGCAACTAAACCACTGTAAAGCAACACCTGCTAGCAATCTGCTGTATGCAAGCAATGCAGTGTGTGTGTTTGTGGTTCCTCAACCACGTCTAGAACAGTTGTGCGGGTTGAAACATTTGTCACAAGACAAACGTTTACACACTTTAATTCCTACAACTTGGAACTGGTGTGGTTCAGTGGCGTTCAGAGTAACTTTCCCTTTCGTCTAAAATAACTGAACAGATAATTCTGCAAATCCTCTGCTATCTTAGAGGGTTTGTGACTGAACCTTAAAGGAAAAAAAGAATTAACTGTTTAACTCACAAGTAAGACCAGAAGATGGCTTAGTCACACGAGGCGACGAGAAGTCAGAGAGTTGGGCCTAAAGTCACGACCCAGCAAACACACTCATGATTAAGCCAATTAGGATGTATGGCCTTGAAGTGATTAACGGTTTAATTAGTGCTTCTAGAGCAGACAGAGTAAAACAACACAAACAAGACTGGAGGGAGGAGACAGTGAACCTTAAGTCACACTGGCATCAAACAAACTCCTACTGAGTTCCTTCGTTCTTGGTTAAAAGGAACTATTTTTTAGCATCTTTATGCATAAAAACAGGAAAGTTGGACACATATATAAAAGCAATTATGATTCAGCATCATTTACAGGCAACTTTCAGTGTTCTTCTGGGAGCTAGCACTTTAGTAAGCTATACGATTCTCTCATTAATTCAAACACGTAACAGCTAATTGGAAATATTTGACCACTGTGCCATTTAGAGCACGAAATAACTGTTCTGTACTACAGCTCTGCTTCCCTGTAGCTGAACCAACGTTTAGATCCGGAGTAATAAAAGGAAAAGGGCAGAAAATGCAGACAGTAAAACATGGATCAGAAGCAGAAAGGCACGAGCGAAAGAGAGAAAGAAGTGCAACAGAACACAAGTGAAAAAGGAGAAAACAGCAGAGGCTGGATGTGGAGCTTAAACACACAAGGGAAAGGCCTGGGCGAATTAACTTTCAGGACACTCTTGACACCCAGAAGCCAATCAGATTTTCATTAACTGGCAGAGGGACAGGCAAAGCTGGCACAAGATAATTAACCTCTGGATCTCTCACTGTCAAAGAAACATGAAGGGAAGTTCTACGATGCCAGGGACAAGTGGGAGACGGGGTTGCCCGGGGCAGAACCTTTAGGTCGGGAAAATGCGTGAGAGTTCAGGAAGACCCGATGAAGTGCTCAACACAAACCAGGTAGAGATGGTTAACCAGGGCGTGTGCATGATGTTTGTGCAAAGGTCTGCAAGAACGTGCACATGTGCAGTGCAAACACATGGACACTGAACTTCTCTGCACACACCAGTTAGTTCAATACAGAAATTATTTTTATTCATTAATATATTTCTAAAAATAAATTATCCTTAGACGCTATTTTCGGCATCCTTGGTATTTCACATAGCTCACTAAATCTTGCAGTGCCATCAGTGAAGCTCCTGCAGGTGTTACTTTTCTGTACTAGATGATGCATTCTTCTACAGTGGATACAGGACACTGTTCCAACTATCTATAATTGGATCAAATGTGTGATGGACTCTGTTCCTTTTAGGCCAACTGTATTCTGGTTAAAAGACAAACCCTATAAATTTCTAAATGTGCGGAAGCTGTTTCTGCAATATATTGCAAAAATGGACAAGATGGGGCTGGAGCTCTTCAGAAGGGATTATATGGTGGAGCATGCAGTGAAATGATGGATGGACAATGGACTGAGTTCCCATTATGAACATCTGAGTTCTGACAACATGTTGGCTTCAATGCATGTTGTCGTGATAAAGGTTTTATTTACTATTAATTCAAATGTATCTACAGTATTTGTTTATCTAATTGTTTCCTTTTTTCCATTGCTATTTTTTTAAATTGTGTGCATAATCACACTGAACATGAATGGTATTGATATTGTTTGTAAGTATCATTCACAATAATAAGGCTGAAATACTGAAATTTGTTTTTTCTCCTATTTCTGTAACAATGTGAAAAGCAAACAGATTTAGAAACTGGTCTTTGGAGACGGCAAAAATGATGGTTATCAGTTAATTATGTCCCTGCTTTCTACCTCAGTTTTTTCCTTTACATTAGTTAGATTAAAAAAATGCATGTCTCAGTTTTCTTAGTCTTACTAAAATGTACAATTCCTTATAATTAATATATTTTTAATACAGTTTGTTGTTCTGCATTTTCTTCTTAGCATTGTTCATGCATTATGCCGAGCACTTTCATGGCCCAGTTTCTTGAATTCTTCAACTTGATTTTTCTAAAACATATTAAATTCACTAAACATACAATTCACTGCCATGTATGATCAAGAGAAAAAAAAATATTTACATTTTCAAAACAGGTATTAAAATCAACAGAAAATTATTTTATATCCAAAACCATCAATCTAAATAATAAAAAATGTTGTAACCAACTTGGGAAGGCACAATAAGAGCAACAAAATTACTGTTCAACAGTTGCCCGTATCTGTTAATGTGTCTATGCCGTTTCTCAAGCTATGATTCTTCACATGTGTGCGTGTCTCACCATGAAATGCTACCCTGGTAGAGGAGCTGGCCTCTGCGGGGGACGAGCTCTTGGAGCGGGAATTAAAAGGTGATTGTCTGAAGCACTCGTCCAGGAATGGACTGAAACACAAAGACATGGCGATGTTACCAACACTTAAACAGCCATTAAATTTTCATGATGTAGCTGAAACAAACAGTTCATCACTGACTGTGATTAACTTACCTGTTTATTCCAACCATGTTACCGTCTTTGTGGTTGTGGGCTTTGCTGACTTTTTCTGTGCAAAAAAAAAAACATCCTCATCAACTCAGAGAGCATAAGATTTTTCACACATGTAAATCTTGCCACACATATCTGCTCGTTTCATGAAATATTCTTGAATAAACACATAATGACAACTTGAACAGCTTCACAGCATGGAAGCAAACAGCAGCTTGTGTTCAAGAGGACTGTCGGTCACGGTACAGATTTCTACACATAAACAATTTTTCCCACCCAAAACTTTCATGCTCGGTCTCTTGCCAACAGATATTTACACTGACAGACAGCTCCAGTTCAGTGTCATCTGTCTTCTAATGGTTACAGATAATAAGACAAACCTTTTCATTGACAGACCTGTGAAGTCCAGCAAGCTTTCCCAGTGGTGCTTATTTGAAAGCATTCAAAGTCCCCCTTCTCATTAGGCCCATGTGATCGGGCCTGTGGTCACACTCTTTTTACCATGAGGACTCTTGAGTGAACACTTCCTCTAACTTTGGCCTAAAAGTTGTGCAGAAGTTGAATTATCACAACTAATGTGTCAATAATGTTCATAAGCTTGAAAAAGCTTCTATTGCAAAGTTTCTGAATTCATTTGCCTGCACAACTAGCAGCTGCTGATTGTGTAAAACTATTTAAGTTTTGTGCATAAATGAAACATTAGTAGAAAACATGTTATCAGGACAGAATTAGTTCATTCAAATATTTTATGCCTTAATCCTCAGGTTATTAAGAAGCCTGGTGACAGATCTGTTAAAAAATTCACTTTTCCATTGTACATTAGTGGCTGTAGCACAGCTGAAAGAGCATTTGTGAACTACTAGGATGGACATCTGCTCCCCAACCCCTTCATTCATCGGTCTTTGGTTAAACACTATAACCCAAATGGTCTCCTATGTGCTTATTAGTCTGTGTGTGTCGGGAATAAAGAACAACTGCTTTGTGTGTATTAATGACAGTTTGAACAGGTGAATGAGAAACCTTGCTTTGTAGCCCCTAACTATTAGCCAAGGTTAAAAGATGCTGTATACAGTAAGTGAGCCATTCACTATTTGATTTACTGTAACTGGTTGCATCGTTTGTCTCCAGACTTCCCAACTTGTAAAACTCTGAAAAGGTCAGCTGTTTTTGCTGACTCAGCAAGGAGTTGTCAAGATTAATGGCAGCAATAAGACTCATCATCTTACTGATTAATCCATCAACTACTGAGCTAAATCAGACACTTAAGCCTAGTACATTTCTCAAAAATCTAAATAATTTCTCCCCATTAGTCCAAGTGCTCTATATGAGATGAGATGGGGCGCCTCGGGCACTGTACATGTTGCTGCAGGAAACCTTTAAAGTTAACCCACCAAAAAAGCTCCCAAAAAACAAAACAAAACATTAATTCATAATCAAACATGTTGAGTCAGTGGTGTTTTCCCGTAAACGGTTCCTTTTTGATGGAAAAACCATCTTCTGGCAAATAAGTAGTCAAAAAAAAAAAACTGTTTGGGCAAATAACAGCAAAAGATTTGTGTTAAGTGATTAGAAAATGGTCGAATCAGCCACTCCCTGTGCATTGATCATGGGTTCCCAGTGTTTGGTAGTAAGGAGCTTAATACAAAGTGACTGAGAATGAAGCCATATGTGTGAATTTCAAGGCGATGTACTGAAGTGAATTTCAAAGCTGCAATCATCTCAGTGTTCAGAGCGACCTTGCAGCTGATGTGTCTCAGAGGTCCTACTGCTCTGGGTAATTCATATTGATTGCTCATTGTGTGACAGCAGCCCACTCTGTTCCAGTCCCCCTCACATTCAGACCAACTTCTCAAAGGGTGGTTGCTGAGGTTGCTAGGCCAGCGATGCCCCGGCCTCCCTGGGTGGGCAACGCTACGTACCCTCGCTGCCCTCTCCACCCACCTTATCCTCTGCACCCCCCGCTACGAGGCAGCGCCATTCCCGTACCCAAAAACACCCCACTCTGTCACACCGCTCGCCAAGGACAGAGGTCTCTTTCCATGTTGCCATGGAGATGCCGCACAGGAGAAATGTAAAGGGAGGGAGGGGGGAAGAGGCGAAGGGAAGGGGGGAGTGCATGTGCAGCCAAGTGTGCTTGAGCCGGCATGTCTGAAAACGAGTCAAGGGAGAGAAGAGAGAATGAGAGAAAGGAGGAGAGGGAGGAGAGGGAGGAGGGGAGGAGGGGGCATTTGTGCAGACACCACTCCCCATGGGGCCGTGTGTGAGTGTATAAAGGTGTGTGTGAAAGACAGTGTGGGAAAGAAAAATTGTCAATGTGTGAATTTGTGAATATGTGTGAGAGCAAGAAGATGTAGGGGGGAAAAAACAAAAAAAACAAAAGAAGAGATTTGACATGAGCTTGTTTGTCTATGTGGCATCTAAAGCAAAGCGAATCAGATGCTGGACAGGAACACATCCTGGCCACACACACATTCAAACACTTATTTGCCTTTTTCTCTGGGGGATGATGGATACACCTCAAAGCTCTGTCTTAATCTACCGGTACAAACAGCTGCCTACTGTCTCAGTGTCATTTTCATGGGCATGCAGGTAAAAACCAGTGGCGTATGTCCTTTCCTTTAACATGGAGCCACTGGAGGATGGAAATGGAACGCATGTTTGTTTTATTGTCAAGTATCACAAAGTGTCCTCGCTTCACAGTGTAGCAAGGAAGGGAGAGAAAAAACAAGATGTGTTTATGCTGCGAGGGTGTGTGTGTGTGTGTGTAGCATCTTGAGACAACATACCTGACAATTTGAACAGTAGTTCAGACGCCATTTTGACCGATATGTCTTGGGAGAAGAGATCTTTCTGGGGGCAGGCCAGCGTCTCAGAGAGGTTACTCATTGGCTCGCTCTTCTCGCTCGCCCCTAAAGTGCTGAAAGCCAGCAGGTGAGAGGCAGGGGGGGAGAGTCGTGAAGGCGGGGGATCCACCTCCATGGGCTCTGCCTTTACCTTTACCTTCTGGGCATCTTTATTGTTCTCTAGAAAAGACAATTGATAGTTAGTTTCAGTCTAAAACTTGTTATTGTTTAAATGCAGCCTCATAAAATCCCCAGATTTTCTTGAAACATTTGAGACCCTTTAATACACAATGTTCCTCAGTCTCTGAAGAAATGACAAACATCAGATAAAAACATTTGGAAATTATTATAAGTTATGTGATCACAAGAGATGAAAGGAATTCAGTCTGAGAGTGAGAAATGATGACATGATGCATCTGCTTTAGATAGTTACCAGAGTTAATATTACTGAGGGCTTGAACCAGAACAATACTAACCCCTTTCTATTTAAAGAAAGTCAATTGCTACTGAAAGCTCCTTTTTGAAAGATTTACACTATATTCCATTAGCAAATCCTGTCATTTCTACTCATATAATACATTTATTTGACCGGTGCAGTAACCCAAAACAAATCACAAAGGTAATAAAACCAGTGTAACCTGGCTTTTGGGGGCTTGTTGACCATCAAATAATTAGTTTATGCCCCCCGGTTATCTATGATTTCTAATTGTAACCCTTCAATCAGAATGATTTTCCCCTCTTATCCTCTCAGGTGGTTTTATCTAATTAAAAGTTTCTGGCTCAACAGGCCAATTAACCAGTATTGCACAAAAAGCAAAGATTAAAAGACGGTTTGGAAAAAAAACATGTACAGATCATGCTTTATTTTGTTGTTGTTGTCTTACAGCATTAATAAACACATGGTTTAATTTTTGACACTTTGTGAAGCAGGCTGCTGAGCTTCACTCAAGTAGTACTGTGAATGTAATACTAATACTTCTGTATTCTACATCTGTGGTACTGGTAAATTTACTGGTGGTATCACTTCTTGTCACTTTTGATTGATACTATAGCAACACGGACCATAATTTGTTCTTTGTCGGACCAAAGAGAGTTAACTTCTTCTAGGCCTCAGTGATCAAAAGCAATAGTTATTTTCTGAGATAATGCAGCCGTATACATCTGCTGGCTTCTCCACTACTTGTGTGTTCCCATATACTGTACTTCACCACAGCTGAACTGTAATTAAACTGTTCATTTTTGTACATTATTCAGCCTCTGATGCCAGATATTGAAACAAGTCTGGAATTGATAATTATGACACTGGCTACACTGTGATTTTGGATACATGAACATGTAAAAATAATAACATGGATAGAAAGTTTCTTCAAATTTCTCAGGTGAGAACAACAGCATGAGGAACCGTACCAAACATTACACAATGCATCGAAAAGTCTCAATGAAGGAATCAGCACTTGCTCTGCAGAACTATCCTCAAGATGTAGCTCTTCAAAAACAGCATGCTAACACATCAATGCACTGAAAAACATAGTTGCTGTCTCCAAAAGAAAAATGATAGTTTTCATTTCATGTGTGGGTTTAAATTCTTCATAGTCTCTGCTGCCTAACAACTGTTTCAGATCAAAAAGAAGAGGCATATTTGTTTTTGGGCAGAGGTGCTGAATTTCAGTGTTTTATTTAATAATATTCAGTAAAACCATGCAGTAGCAAAGTTTGGACTGGGCTGTTATTATTATGTAATGGCCCTGATGTATAAATTACTCACCATGTCTGACCTAATAAGAGCTCATACTAGTAGTGAAAAACATAATTCATGGTGTAGACGGCATGTCAAGTTGATGACAGATTAATGGAAAGCAGTGATTCTCTGAA